>JAULBZ010003631.1:0-16050 GCA_032360805.1 Neoturris breviconis
TCCATATAGTTTCAAATAATTTAATCATTTCAAGTTTGAATTCTTCACATTCCATTGCATTTTTTACATATGCAACCTGCACATTATTAGCGGATTTACCATTCTTTAACAATTTTACTGTTGACTCAAGTTTCTCGATGTTTGGTGGATCCATATTTATCTCGGTATCCCCAATAGCCGGAAGTTTTCCAATAAAACCTGAAGCATCTATTCAGTTGCTTCAGTCGTTTCAAAGGTTGCATTAAAATGTGTTTTGAAATACTCTGTTAGTTTTGTTGGATCACACTGTTGCTTTTCAGGCAGCTTTTTGAATGTCATGTTTGTGTTTTTTATATTTCGATATAACTCTTCTACTAGCCTTTGGTTCGCATTCTCATTTATTTCGTCTGCTCCTTGACTCAATTTCATATTCCTTAGGTGAATAATTCGCTTTTTTAAGGCTTTTGTGAGGCTTTTGTATTCATCATATTGCTTAGGGAGATCTTTACGTTTCGCCAAGAGTTGATTAAATTCCTCATCATTTTCCCAAATTTCTTTACTAGAACCCTGGCTTTTTAAATATGGAAGGTTGCTTTCTGCTGCACATTGGAGAGTTTTCGTGATTTTTTCAGATGTTTCTGTAGATGATCGTGATTCGATTCCATTGTTTCGAAATTGATTTGTAACAGAGTTTTTGAAATGAATTTTTGATATCAACATTTCTTAATGCCTTAATGTCAAGGTTTTTTTTAACTTTTTCCTGATCACTTTTTTGCGAGCTTTGCGAGTCAAAGGAGTATACAAGGAAGTAATAAGAATACGATGGTCACTATCTAGGTTTATATCAGGCATTGCTTTGCAATCACTGATATATTGTTGGACATATCTCTCTGTTAGTACATAATCATTTATCCTCTTTGTTATTTTGTCGCAACTATACCATGTGTATCGGTTTTCCTTCGAATAGTCGAAATATGTTGATGCTATACATAAACGGTTACTCATACAAAACGTTTTTAAACGGGCATCGTTGCAATCACTGTCAAAGGTAGTATTACTCCCATCGTAGCAACATTTCTCAAATGCTAGGGATGTTTTTGCATTAAAATCGCTGATTACAACTAAATTTTAAAGTTTCTCCTATTTGATACATGCCTTCTGTAACAATTGATAAAATGATTTTTTTTGGCCTCACTACTTTCTGTCTCTGTTGGAGAACACACATTTACCACTCTAGTATTAAATCCATAAATCTTTAGATTGAAAGCTATTAATCGTGGGTCTAAGATGTCTGATTCTTAACTATGATATTAGGATCGACTTTGATTAAATATTTTCAATTAATTTTATATTGCTTGTAGTTGTTTTACTATCGTCAATCTCTTTAATACCAACCCGTTTTTTGGAGTTCCACGGGCTCTCCAAACAACGTTGGAACCTTCTGGTTCAAGTGAACTTTTCTCCTTTGCTTTGGTCGCAAATTCCTTAATCATTTGTCTCTCCGACATTGTGTAGTCATCAGTGATACCAATCCCTTTGAACTCGTGATCTTTCAGGTTCTTTAGGTTGCTCATTATTTTATCTTTTTCTTGTTCGTTGTGCAAAATTATTTTGATTGGTCCCTTATTGTTGACATCAGCTCGTCCAATTCGTGTCACTGATTTTGGTGCAACATTACAACCTACTACATGTATCATATTTCTTACGAATTCCGAGTCTTCTTTTTGTTCCTTGTTTTTTTCTTTACCGTGAATTATGATGCTGCACATTTGTTCTTTCTTGTCTTTTTCTTCAGCTAACTCTTTATTTCTTGTTGACATCATTAAGGATCTAAAGTTCTGCGCACTTGGTATTATCTGATGTTGTGGTATTTCCTGTGGTATTTCCTGCGGTAGATGCGTAAGATCTCTTGTCATTAATTTTTGAATTTGAGTTAATGTTAATTTTCTCATCAATTATTTATATTAGATTTGCTTGCATGCTCTTAAATCGCTCATTGAATGTTTTTTTCGATTCGTTCAACTAATGACTTACTTTCTTTTGATTCAGCAGCTGTGCTATCACCGTCTGCAAGTTGTTGAAGTGTTTCGTCTAGGGCTATTTTGCGTTCGTTGAGACGTTCGTTTAAGTTTTCATTTTGTTTCGTTAATCTTTCGATTTCTAGCTTCACTATTTCAGTTTCATCATTAGACAAATGTTTGTCATCGCTTGTGTTTTCTTTGTTGATTCTTCTCTTCTTTTGTTTGCTTTTGCTTGACTTAGAGCGCAATTGGTCGAAATTAAGTGTTTTGATTTTAGCTTTATTGAGTTTGTTTGTTTCCTATATTGTGTATTTTTTCATTGAGTGTGCGGATTGTTTCTCTGAGGCCATTTGCCTGTTGTAATTCTTGTTCATATTTCTCTCTAAAGAAGTGTTGTTCCGACCAGTCACAGTTTTGAAAAGAATCGGGAACTTCAACGCAATTTACACATATGTAGGTGGAATAATTCTTACCAAATGTAACATAACGATGTATTTGATATGGTGGTAGCAGTGTGCATTTGTAGTGGACTTTTCGTTTGCAATTGCTGCATTGGAGTTTTTGTGTATCTGCATCCTTAATGCATTTGCTTTTATTGCATATTTCGGGCTGTAATAATATATTTGATGGACAAACGTCTTCCTCCATGGTCTTAGTTATTGTTTTATTTCAAGCATAAGATATTATATCTAGTTAATTAGTATTATTTATTACTTTTTAACGATAAAGTTTATGTTAAAATGTTTTTTTGTAGGACGAGCACGTCTGACCTTGATGACGTCAAATATTACACATGCCTTACGTACTTACGTGCCCTGCATCCATTACGCATACATTACGCATCCATTACACATCCATTACGCATACATTACGCAGGCCAGAAAATTGCTAATATTTTGTTTGCCATTTCGAAAACAACTTAATTTTATTCGACTTAAAATTTGGGACAAGAGTACGAGCCATGCTAACACTTGATTGTGGTAGTTAAAATTTCGGCATTAATTACGTCATCATGACGTCATTGTAACGACACGTGCAACGATATGGTATAATATTTGTATTTATTAAGTATAAATCAGGACCTTACGCATCTTTGATAAATAAGTAAATCAAAGTCACGTGGTGAGAAGTATAAATACGCCCAAAGGCGAGAAACTCTCACACGTCGATTAGCTTCCGAACCGTTAGCTTCTGTACTCTAACGTTTTACAGAAATATAGTCATTTCTGAAATATACTCGGTTTATCACATGCGGTAACTTTGCAACATGGACGACATTTACGACCATAACAAGTTTAGCAACCTCCACCACTGCAACCAAACAATAACTTGCAAGATTTGATTCAGCGAGCAGTCAATAACGCTATTGCAACACGTAAGGAACCATCTGGTGCTTCAGTTGAAAGGTTGAAAGAACGTTGAAATATGTGTTATTATTCTGAGGTATAAAAAATAAATAAGGTTATTTCCGCTTGAGCAAGACGAATTAGAAAAGTAACAGTAAAAATATCGTTTCAATCGTTTTGTAAACAACATTCTCATTGTTAATAATAGCCTACACAAAAGCTGCAGAAGCCAATGTGCCATAATATTTTTTTCTGTTCAAAAAAAAAAAGGAAAAGAAAAACGGAAAGAAAAATTTAATTCATTCTGAAGAATGAATATTTATCTTGAAATTAATATTCATTCCTAGAGATGAATACTTGGAAATAAATATTCAGATTCATTCTTTGAAACGAATATTCATTCCTCGGAACGAATATTCATTTCTAGGAACGAATAATCATTCGAAACGAATATTATTTTTGAGGAATGAATATTCGTTCCGAGGAATGAATTTTCATTTCTAGGAATGAATATTATCTTAATTTCTAAGATCTAATATTTGTTCATTCAGCGGAATGAATTAAATTTTCGTTTCTATCTTTGTTTTGAACAGATAAAATTAGTATGGCAATAACGGGCTTTCGTACTCATAATTCAGTATTATTAAGGTGATTAATTTCCGAAAGCGAGGTCTGCCTATTCTAAGTACCATATCATAGTTTCCGATGTCATGCATAGGTTATGTCTTGGTTATTATTGAAAAGGATAAAAAAAAAATTCGGGAGTCAGTATAAAATAGAGCTACTTCCTTGCCAGAATGTGACATTTTATCAATTTCGAAAGTATGTCGTGACGTCAATACAACATTTCGAAATTAATAAGAAATCGCATGCACCCTGGGTTAGACAGAAATTTTATTAGAAAAACTGGCGAACTAGGTAACCTCAACTTTCATCGAGGTATTCCTTACGTATGAAAGTTTAAAATTCCAAGATACCCCGCCTACGCACCCCCCTTCCTCTAGATTTTTCCCCAAGCAGCGTAATTATAACCAGCTCTCATCAAAACCATGGATTCTATTTTCGTTAAAAAACTTATTGTATTTACTTACTTTGCAGAATGACTACCTGGAATTTAACAGGTGACATCACTTTCAACCAATGTAATGGCTGCATTTAGAATTCGCGTGAACAAAATGGTAGTAAAAATCCGCCTTTACGCAGCTTGTTGAAGTGAAATCACCTTGTTGCAAGTTGTTAGGCACAATATCATCGCTATAAAATTTGATGCAACAAGTTCCTGATGTCGTTATTTCAAATTTTCATTCGTTCATTTGTTTTTATCATAGTGGGCGCAAAACGACGTTGTTCTAGCGTTTTTATTGCTGAATTTGAGCAAGTTTTTGTTCACTGGCTCAACAATATTTTTTCTCTGATATTTGATGATATACCCCTTAATTATTAACGTTAGAGAAATATTCGTATGGAAAGTTTTGAAATTTCAGGCGGTAAGGACCCAGTGGTCAAATTCTTTTTTAAAGTTCGCAATATAAACGCTAGAATAACGTTGAAAACAATGTTCGAAGTTTAAGAAAGGCCTTCTTGCCTTTATTCGGCCAAAAATGTGTCGTCCTATATATAACATTCATGATCCTTTTTGTATAAAATTATTCTCCCGATTGCGTGTCAACTTTAGCCATCTTAGAGAATATAAATTCGACACAATTTTCTTGATACCCTAAATCCTCTTTGTAGGGTAGTCTTGAAATTGAATCTACCAATCACTATCTCTTGCGCTGTCCCTTTTATGCCCCTTTAAGGAAGACACTCCTTGACAATACTAAAGATATTATAGGTTCTATATCAAATCTTTCAGATGATAAACTAACTGGTTAATTTACTTCTTTATGGTAATAACGTTTACAGAATAGAACAAAATTCTTCTGTGGTAAATACTATTGCTTTTCTCAAGTCATCCGAAAGATTTGAACTCCCATTGTTGTAAATACTTTCCTCCTTGTCAACCTCGTCACAACTATTTTCTTTTGTTTATATATTTTTTACTTTTATTTTTTAATTGATGTGCAGTACCCCACAGGTGGAATTTCTACCGTGGGGTATCAAGTGTTTTTTAGCTGTCCTTTTTCAGTTTTTGTAATTTTGTGTTTATTGAATAGAAAAAAAAACAAAAAAATCAAAAAAACATTGTTCTCGTTTTTACTGCTGACTTCGAAAAGGTTTTTGCCCAGTGCGTCAGTTCCGATGTTAGAAGATAATCGGAAACGTAGTTTCTTTACGATTCTGCACCGACAATGGTGTTCGGTAAGTACTAAATGCACATGAAATTATGTATAAGGAAATCTGTCTCGGTCTGATTAGTAGCGAATCATTTCATTAACTTTTTACGTTAACACCATGTTTAATTTTCTTTTTATATGAGTACTATATGGCCAATCAACACCTCGTCACCAGCTTGCTCGAATGAGTGTTGCAATATACCATATCAAGATCGAAGAACTCGGCTTATCTAACATGAACAACGATGATAAACAGAATAGAGCTACAAGTCAAGAAGGTTGGCAACCAAGTTACAGATTTTGGAAAAGAAGAAAAATGGAAGCAAAAGAGGCTGGGTGGGCGGGAAAATCTATCATTATTTCCACGGTTTTTCTTTCAGAAAAGACTATTAAAAATATCACTCCATTTGGCAGGATGGTTTTTCATTGGTTTTTTCCAGGTAATGATAATGAGTATATGCATTCTGCATTCAAGGACATAAGTGATAGCTACGTCTAGGGAATTTTACAGAGATGGGTATATTACAATAGAGAAAATGTAAATATATATTATTGTGCCGCCCATCACTGTTCACGAGATTAATATAAATAGTTCTGATTTATAAGTTTATTTGATTCCCAGTGGATGAAGAAAAGTAAAGAATAAAATTATAATAAGAGGAAACACCTCATTTCTAAATGTTAATTACGTTTGTACTGTTCGAAAGGTTAATTTCACAGGAATTACATGTTACTATGGAAACATCATATTGGTTTCTACGAGGACATTAAAGCGACAGTTTATATGACACACAACATTAGTCAATATAGAGTATTGCCAGGAAAATGTGTGCTAACCAATATACTGAGAAGTGACCGAGGTTAAAGTAAAAGTAAATCTAGTGGGCAAAAACTTGTTCAAAGTCCGCATTAAAGCACAACGTTTAAAACGTTATTCTAGCGTCTATTCTACGGACCTTTAACAAGATTTTGCCCTCTGGGAAACTATAACGTAAAACTAAGATGATATTACTTTGAGTTATTTGATTTCAGAAAATTATATACCGGAGTGTTGATTGCATCCCAGTGAGCAAAAACCTGTTCAAAGTCTGCATAGTGACGCTATCGAGCGTCTTTGCTGCGGACTTTGAACAAGTTATTGCTCATTGGGATTCCTATTTTCTTATTCTTATCTAAAGTATAATATACCATTCAATCACGTAGGGTTTAAATTCACATTTAGTTTTCATTAGAAGTGGAAACCAGGCAATTAATTCAGGAGATAATATCGTTATTTACTCAAGGATAAGAAATAACCTTTTTGTCACGCATTCATGGTAGTTGGTAAAATGCCACTGTTTCGTAACGAGGTGACATCATATTTCGCTCGATTAACTTATTAAGGGTTATGTTACACGGGGAGAAAAGTACAATTGAACGTGTTGTTCTTTTATTTTTCGCTGTAAGCCAATAGACAAAAACTTATTTACTGTCCTGCAATAAAGACGCTAGAATAACGTTTTCTACATTGTTCTAGCGTCTTCTGAGGACGTTGAACAATTTTCGCTAACTTAGAAAGAACTAATCTATGATAGTTGAGTCAGCATTCGACATTGTATTCAACTAAATTATTTCATTTAAACCCTATCCAGTGTTCTAGCGTCTTTATAGCTAACTTTGAATACATTTTTCCCACTGGGTAGTTTGACGGATACTTTTAAGGTTATTATGATATAGTCAATATCCGTTTTCTGTTCTCACTCTCGATATCCTCACTCTCAAACAAAATGATCCGCTTCTTGATTACAAAAACCCTTCTAAACTAAAACCCCCGTTGCTTGAAGTTTCTCCTACGAAATCTGACCGCTTGAGCTATTTTCGTCTCAAATATTTTTTAAGAATTATTTGAAGATTTTCACAATATACGTAAATCGGCATGACTAACTAGAAAGGAGTTTGATGATGGTTTGGTATCCTTAGAGTACTAGGAAGAATTTGAAGATATTGTAGGGATAGAATCAAAGAAATTCCATCCTATAAAGTTTCGTTAAAACATGTGGTTAACGAACAGTAGTGGTGTTATATTTTCATAGTTGTGAAATACACCGTCCACATGAAGATTTCTAAGTATGGACACTTTTAACACAAATTGACAACAGCAAATTGGAGTATTTTCCGTTTTCTCGAATAGTCGTTATCTCGAATAATGATGCCTATGCCCACCAAATCTCGAGAAAACGGATGTTGTCTCGTATTCAGGTTGTAGGATAAAATGTGATCTCTCTCGATGAAAATTAAGTAAATGAATTGCAAAGAGTCTTTACAACGTAATGTTGTTGCGTTGTTCATGTTATTATGTTACACTTATTACTAAGGATCGATTTAAAAATCAAATTTATAGAGAAGGGTACCGAACCAACGATCTTGCAATGGATTGGTTTTTTTCTTCGTTGGCATAACACTCTTCTGCTGAATTTGCTGAAATTTATTGCTTTAAAACAGTGTGAAGACTACTGAATACGGAGCTGTATGGACTCCGTACTCAGTGGTCTTTCACACTGTTGAAACCTATTAAATGTGTGGCTTTTACAAAATTTTGAGATGGTCCCAAACTAATATAAAAAACTTGTTTAAAGTCCGCAAGGACGCTAGAAAAACGTCGTTTGACGCTGTTCTAGCGTCTTTACTGCGGACTTTGAACAAGTTTTTTTCTCACTGAGATCGCTACGGATGGATTCAAATATAAATTTCTTTGTCGTGTAAAACAGGCTTTAAAAATATAATTACGTATTTACAAATGATTAAAAGAAAGTTTAAAAGTACATTCCGAGTGGGAAAAAAACTTGTTCAAAGTCCTCACGAAAGAAGCTAGGACAAAGTCGACTGACGTTATTCTAACGTTTTTACCGCGAACTTTGAACAAGTTTTTGCCCACTGGGTAACATTACAACTAAATTTTTATAAAACTCACTTTACTGAATACATGTTGTTTAAGCAGCAACACGTATATTGCAAATATGAAGCTTTCGAAATCTTAAAAAAAAATGAGATGTTTACATAGAAAAGCAAATACGATATATGACATCACGGTAAAAAATACTTTATGAATAATGTAAATGTTTAGTTTTTTGAGATCGTATTTTTCATTTTATTAATTTAGAGTAAATGGTTTACTTTTGTGGTTTCTATCTAACCTTTTCATGGAATATTATATGAAGAAAATAAATTGTTAACTGTAAAGTTTAGCAGAAAAAAGAAGAAGAAAAATAAAGAAGAAGAAGAAGAAGAAGAAAGTACCTACACGCTACTGTATTTTTACTGGTTAATGTTTATAATAGTCTTACGACACTTCATTTTACCATCAACGTGAATGTAAAAAAGACGATATCTTGACGTTGATAACATGTCGTGTGTCCCTATCGAAATTGACCAATCATGGTCGCATGTCTGAAACGACGTCTAATTGATACTACAATGGTCGTTTGTATCAAACATTGCTTCTATAAAGAAAGGTAATAAAAGTCTCAAACTTCTTTCTTCCACGTTGTGTGATCTCACATAATATTTTTACTGGGGTTAGATCGTTTCTCAGCTAGAACAACGTTTTTCGGATCCACTTTGACATGAGAGTAACATGGATACGCACAAAAACAAAGCAATATATATTTTTATCTGCTTGATGGGCACGTGGCGTTTTTTCAACATAAAAAGACGTTGTTTTGACGTGAGAACGTCAAAGCAACGTCTTTTTTACGTTGAAAAGACGTTACGTGCCGGTGGGGAGCTGGAAAATATAGCATTAACACGAGAATATGTTGTACAATCCGTTCTTTTACTTTTTCTCAAAATGTTTATACTTATCTTATCTATATAGTATATGATATAATTTGACAAGCTTTCCCTACTTTAGCTCACAACTTACTTGTGAAAATACTGTGAAGTTGTAAATGTTCTGGGTAAAGCTAGTAAACAATAGTTCTCACACAGGGTATTCCTCGTTTACACTTTTTTCTTATTTATAATTTAATGAAGCGAGTTAATTGTAATTAATTGTAGTTAATTGTATTACAGTGTCTGTAGTCATGAATTGTCCGAATTATTTGCGTTGGTAATTTGATTGAAATAAGAGACAGACATAGGAAAGATTAGACACATAAGAAACTTTTAGATATGGTGACGCTTTCATGGAAAATTAAAACATCTAAAGTTCATCCAAAGTGTCAAAACACGCAAGATGATATTTTCTTAGGTCCTCTTTATATGGAGACCGATATATCGCTCAGCCGATATAACTCACCTTGCCGGCATAACTCATTCTTCCGTTTATATAAATAATCAAGTAATACATATATGGACCCGACATAACTTTCATTTCGTTTCCTCAACCATTGACATGTCCTGAAATATGTATATTTTATTTCGCCTAGCCCATATCTCAGATGAATAAAGCGAGATATCGGTTAGGCGAGATAACTCGCTCGCTATATAAATGATCTGCCGATATGACGGCAGAAATAAAGATAAGACAGAACATCGTTTCAGCGAGTTATATCGACTGAGCGATATATCGGGCTCCATATAAATAGGCCCTAAGTGTTTGGATGTTATTTTAAAATACCTAGTCTGTGTTTGCTGCAGACACACAACGTTGGATCAACGTCGAAACAACTGTGTTTGTTATTGCTTTATGATCAGTGATGGAAATAAGAGCAAAAAATCACTGCGGATGAGTTAATTTTAAGCGTGTTTTCAGGCTTTCTAGCGTGAATGTATCTTCAAACATTATTCCTCCACAGTGATTTTTTGCTCTTATTTCGATCACTGTTAGGATCCTAAACGTTTCCTTGAAGAAAAGAAGTCTAAGCGATTTTAAACTTTCCCAAAGTAATTACACATTCCAAGAGTAACATTTGCATAACTCCATACAGTATAAACAAAAGTGTTTTTATTTACTTCTAAACCTCAATGAGTTGTAAACAATAGTAAGGATAAGTTATTTCTTTGTTTGTAAATAGGTTTCTTACAAACCAGTAAAACGATATGTCAATGTAATCTCGGTAGGCAAAAACCTGTTCAAAGTCTGAAATAAAGAAGCTGAACAACTTTGAAAACAACACAGTTAAGAACATTGCGCTGGCGTCTTTACTGACTTGGAACACATGTTTACCCACTGGGATGAATATCCAAAGAGAATAACTTTAAGTATAAAATGGACATTTTAGTTAGGAAGCAGACTTCATATTTGTCCATTGAAAACATCCTATTTCCAGTGGGCACATGGCGTAAAAGCTGCGCCATTTTGACGTCAATCTATTTTGACATGTCAGCCAGTACTGACATCAAATGACGTTGCAATTATGTTTAATCAACGTCTCCGTAGACATACGACGTCGGATCAACGCCCGTTTGACGTTCTTTCAACTTCCCATGTACTTAAGGCGTGTTCTAGCTGTTATGATATACTTTTCCATTCCAAAAATATCGAAGTTACCTTTGAATTCACCATTTTAGAGTTATACAATCCTAATTTAAAATGGGTGACGTCAACCTTTTCCTAAATTTTATGACGTCATCAGCAGATCTTTGCTGAATTAGTACATTTGCAAGTTAATTGGACGATAAACCACCACGTATAATTTTGAACCTTGTTAACAGAATTTTTTAACTTATAATAAGTGCCCCTATACATACCCCAATCGGTTTTGTGTTTTTTGGACCCAAGACGTCGCATTTTTGATGACCCATGACGTCATTTATAACGCAAAAAATGATAGCGTTGTCTCTGGATTGTTGATCTGACGTTATGCGCACACAGGGTTGATGATGGGTAAGAGTTGTATGGCCATAGTATGTCTACGTGATGTTCATGATAAATTGTTTTCTTTAATCGTTAATAACAATTTATAGATATGATTAAATTCTAAGTTTATCCTCTAGAATACCGGAATGAAGAAAAAAAATAATCGCATACATACCCAGTGGACAAACACTTGTTCAAAGTCCGCAGTAAAGACGTTTTTCTGGCAGTAAAGGGAAATAACATCTCCAACGTTTGTTCTAGCGTCTTTGCTGCACTGGGTACGTTCAAAGGCGATTGTAGTGAATGAGATACACATCAGAAACCAGTGGTTAAAACAACGTCTTTGCTGTTGATAAGACGTCGCGACGTCTAAACGACTTCTTTTCAACGTTGATAAAATGTATAGGCAGGGATTGCAGTAGTTTGGTCATGATGTACTTGTTGGGATTGTTATTAACATCACAAACTACTATCTTTGTTAAAGACAACTAAATTCAGTTCAAAACGGCACTTAATCATATTCGGCGCGTTATATACAATCTTAGACATTATAGAGACTTTTTTCAAATTTCGACGAGTAATACACGCCACAAGCAAGAACAAAACGCGAAATACGACCACAGCAAGTCCCCTGAGATTTATCTCAGTGATTTATCTTGTCGACTTAAGACTTTGTTGCTTCTAGCACCCAGGCTTTTGGAACAAATTCGGATTTTCGCACCATTCGTATTGCTAATCAAAATTAATGACTTTTTCTCTACGTTGAAATTTCGAAACTTTGCAAATATTTCACTTTGTCCACAGTATATTTTTCCAAGATTGTAGGTATGATATTGATTACAGAAATATATTTGTAAATATTTTCTAAACAAACAGTATATTGTTAATGACGTCATCATTGTTTATCTCAGATACGCGAATAATTATGACTCATATTGAAGATTGTACAAATGTTATATACTTGTTATGCAACAAACCATGGCAACAATCAGTTCTCTTGTAGTACTATTGTACGCGTGGTTTATTTATTGGTTTAATTTGTTTGTGGCATAATTGGTGTTTCACAGAACGATGCACTTTTAAAGATTTATGTTAAATTTATGTGTACAGAAACAGAAATTTATAATCTTGGACAACATATCAGTGGATTCAAGTTTTGTATCCATGCAGCTGCTGCTAAATATTGAAAACCAAAAAAACGCATGTAAGGAATGACTACAGTGTGGGAGGAACGGGTATGTTGCAGTATTTGTCCACTAATTTATACCTACAACCAAACGCATAAATGATGAGATATTTCATGAACTTACACACCACAAGTAGATTTCAAATGCGGAAAACGACGAGGTCAAGTCTCTAGAGATTTATCTCAGAGATTTATTATGTAGACTTTCTTGTTGTATACTCTACAAATTCTGCTTTTCCGAGAAGCCTAGTACCTAGGCTCTTGAAATATATTCAATTTTTTGTGTCTTTTGTTTTGCTACCTAAGATTTAAGGCTTTTTATCTAAGTGGAAATTCGAAATTTTCCTGGAATTTTACCTTGTCTCAAATATTTTTGTGAGTGCTTGTAGATTGTAGTTACTGGCCTCTGAGTTCACGACGGCATCTCCCTGTGGGAGAGTATCTTTGGAGGCTAATTTGCAGCATAGGCTGCAAATTAGTCTCCAAAGATGCTCCCCTCTGGGGAATGTCGACATAAATTCGGAGACCTGAAAAAAATAACAGTGATTATTACAGTGAACTACATCTACATCTACATCTGCTCATCGTCGAAAAGAAATAGTGGGGAAGTCTGGACACCACGTATTTACATTGACAGCTGAAAAGTAGAAAGTTGAACTTAGTAACGAAGACAGAAAGTTTTAGCAGGATTGTTGTCAACCTCGATCGTAGTGTTCTAGGTCAAAATAAAAGAAGATCTGGGATCGAGATTAGATAGTTTTGTGAAACTCTTATCTCCTGTAGGACAATTTAAAAAGATTAGTTTACATGGAAATGAAGTGGAACTTATTTGATAAACCTTTAGAATAATCAAGGTACGTTTGACCAGAGAACGACCAAAACAAAGGTTGGTCATATCATATACTTCTTGATGAGCTATACGAATCTGAACTTCTTAAATTATGGAGTTATAGAGTTAAGGAGTTCAAGATTTCATTTTTGTTGTTAGTAATTCGAGAAGTGTCTATGATTGTGTATGTTCTCATCATTCAATATTTTGTTCTAGAAAAAACAACAAAATGATTCAGGTACGATTACATCATATGACGAGTACATATCTGAATTAACACTAATGTGTTTTGCAGACCATTGTTAATTTCTGTTTAATCTGCAAAAGTATTTTTACAATGACAAACCTTTCAAACCTTTCAAAATGACATCATTTTCGAGATAGGATGATGTACTAAGGACTAACGAATTGAACTTTTATTGATTACGGAAACGGATACCTCAGTAATCGGCCATGCTAGCATGCTAGAGTGGTTTCGCTTAAGTTTGGTTTACACATGTGTGTTTATCGTACTGACTTTTTCAGACGTTTCACAGCAATATTTTAGAGCAGCAATATGTTAGAGCGAATATAGCTAACTACCAATTTTTTTATATATATTCTCTGTGGTATTTGCTATCAATTTGCGCAAGGGAGTAAATTCTTTGCGATTCACATCAATGCGAAAAAAAAATATCACAATAAAAAGCGATGAAGATATTCTCACTGGTGAAAACATGTATTCAACGGGCGCACAATGCGCACGAAAGGCGGATGGCGGAAATGCCTCGATCATGTTGTATTTATAGCTAATAGAAACAAGTTATACGACGTGATAGACGGTCGTTTACGTTTCAGGAAGTCTTTGGATAAGGACTCCCAGTGGGCAAAAACTTGTTCAAAGTACGCAATAAAGACGCTACAACAACAACGTTCTACTGCGTCTTTACTGCGGAATTTGATGACGTGTAAACGCTCAACGTGCATACGTCTTCGGTAACTTGGTCATGATCCCTCGTGGAAATGATAATATTTTTCCACGACATGATTTGTTAATTAACAATGGTTTCCGTACCTTTAGTTAAATTAATTACAAAAAAATGATTATATGTGGTAAATTACCTTCGGGTAGACTTGTTAAAATACTTGGCATCATTCAAGTTATATTGGCGATTGCTGTTACTGCTCTTGGGATAACTATAACAGCAAAATTTGCAAAAGTACATCATGAGAAGAACACTGCAGCAAGTCATTATGAACATGCAATTGATTACGTAGATAATGTATGGACAACTAAATATGGAGCTGGTGTATGGATGGGACTAGTAGTAAGTACAATTTATTCGCCTTTTCCAAGTTGATTGATATAACACCTTTTCTAGTCGTTTCCTTGAGACAGCCTCTTTATATAAATTCTACAAGACTATAAGCCCAGGGCTTTTACATGAGAGTCTCATATACGGAGGCTTATACCCAGTAGGCAAAAAACCTGTTCAAAGTCCGCAGTAAATAAGCTAGAACAACGTCGGACGAGATGGAATAGAGATAACTCATCAGCGACATTTGGTTTCTATTCCGAATTTTGTAGCCAAGGGAAAGCTTATTGTTTGATTTATAGCTCAAAACAGCATTATAAGTTAGCTTACAGTTGTTTTGCGGCAGTGGCAGGGGAAATACGGTTTCGTTGTCTCTCCGATTATTTTGTTTTTGTCTATTTTTTGTCTATTTCGTCGAAAACAATAAAGGACACACGCCACAAGATTTTAAAGACACTGTTTGTGTCCTCTGAAATTATGAAAGAAAAGCGTGACTAGTCAACGTCGAAAATTGGTTTATATTTGGACGTCTATCTAACGTCCAGACTTGATCTCAACGTGTTCTCGACGTCGTATAGACGTCTTGTGACCACTCAACTACCTGCGAGTAGATTCATCTATCGACATTTTTCGGTTCGTTACAATTTTATTTCAAAGTTACTCTAGAAGTACTATACCTTATCGGGGAAAAAAAAATTGGGTAAAATTAAAACCGGTAAAATTGTAAGTCGGGGAAAATGTTAGTCAACAACGACCATAGAAATTAGTCACTTTTTCCAGACAAAATTTTAAGGAAAAAAACATGTTTAAAACTATTGACTGATTCATCCTTTCCCTAGACGATACAATTTTGCCTTCGAAAGAAAGTCTGGATAAGCCTTTAGTCTGGGGATAAATAAACGGTGAAAGTTATTGGTCTAGTTTTATTTTAAACCAGGGATTTTGTTAGTCGGGGAAAACGTTCAACACCAAGTCCTAAAATTGGCCACTTTTCCCCGACTTTTATTTTACCGAGAAGGTATTTATAATTCGTCACTTTATTCATGTAATTAACGTTTAACGTAATTAACATTTACGTATTGTTCTATTTCAGATGCTTATAGCAGGTGGTATTGGATCATCTGCTGACGTCAAACCTGAAAAATCTAAACTGGTAAGTCGTTGATTACATTGTATATGTATAACGCGTTGGAACATCAAAACAATGTCCATCTGACATTAATAAGGCATCGCATTCCAGCAAGGTTTGCTATCGTAAAACTATAAATTATGAGACATTTTACGAATTTCGACAAGCAATACAAGCCACAAGTAAAACGTAAATACGGAAAATGACCTC
>JAULBZ010003632.1:839-16050 GCA_032360805.1 Neoturris breviconis
CGCCGCCCCCGCCCTTCTCTGTGATTTTCAACTTTTTTGCGACAGTACCTAGTATCTTGAAACTGAATTACAATCTTACATCAGTGTAGCAAGTTTCAGGTTGATTGTTCAATCAATTCTTTTAATATTAGTCATAATCTGAAACCAGTTCACAAATTCCTAGTATGCCCTTTCCCTAGTATGCCCTTTCCCGATTTCCTGATATTGATCCCATCAAACGAAGTTTGAGTGGGCTATTTCTATTTCTTTTTGGCAGCAGTGGCTGCGGTAGCCCACTTTCCTTAATAGGCAATGTTTTCAAAGTGCTACCATTTTGAAATTATTTTGGAAGCGTTCACCAAAAATATTCGATTTCGTCCACTCAGTCCCGAGTTCCTGGCAAAAAGGGTTCAAATTGCAAAAAGGTGTCTTACGTTCTTAAAATTTGGTATCAGCATTCTAGGCAATCATATGAGACTGCTGGGCAAATTTTTTTCTCGATTTTGTGGACTCGAGAACGAGTATCGGTGATAAAAGGTTTTTTTTTTCAAAAGTGGAAACTTATAGAAAATTTTCAAAAATTTGAATTATGAGGTTTTAACTACGTTCTACCAAAAGTTGTACTCAATGGTTAAGATTTTGACTTAGAAAATTGCAATTTTTTTACTATATGTTATAAAAGCGCCCCTATTTAAACCCCCCTCCCCTCCTTAAAAGGTAAAAAAATAAATAAACTCCCTGGGCATTTATTTGAAGTAATACGGTAGCCTGTGTATATTGTATTGTCCATGCACATAGCCTATGCATACTTATACATATAGCCTATGCATATATTATATACAAATAACTTATCTATATATGGCCTATATACATATAGAATATATACAAATGCTATATTCATAAAGCCTTATATACATATAGCCTATATGTGTATTTGTACATAGTCTATGCATATGACATTAATACATATAGCCTACATACATATAGCCCATGCTCATAATCTATATACTATACACATATGTCCTACCTATATATTTATATAGGTGAAATACGCGCAAGTAATCACTCACTGCATTTTTAAATGAAATTGACATGATCAAACATAAAATGCAAATAGTGCAAATGTAACGGTAATAAATTTGTGTTTATGTTTGTATCACCTTAATTTTTATAATGTTAATTTTAGGTGGAATTAACAAATGGTTTGGCATTTTTTTCAATGTAATTTTAAAATGTATTTCTGAAGGTTTATGATTTGTTTAACTCCGATGCCCGACCTACTTGTCAGGGGTGCATCAGGGATTATACACACTTCCAAACAAATACAAAATCAAAGTTGACTTCACAGTTTATTGATGTTTTGTCGCTAAAAATATATAACACTCTTAATCTTCATAGTCTTCAATATTTTATCAGCTTGGGTTATACATTAGGTCATGTTTTACATTTCATAAACATTGGGAAAGAGCTTTTATTTGTGTTGATTATTGTCAGCCAACATGTTTTTTCTCAGATTTGTGTTAATTACAGTTGTGTAAATTTCTCGCATGTAAATTAGTAGTGCGCTGTAATTTTACGTAAAAAGGTGGTCTGCTGAGAATATGAATATAAATGATAAAACTGAAGCAAAGCCTTATTGTTTTTTTTCCTTAGTTACTGTTCATTGAGCGATTTCAAGAAATGGTTTTAAAAGTTTTAAGTGGTAAATATTCTTTACTGCATCCAAATCAGTTCCATGCAGCAGTTGGTAGATTACATCCTGTGTTTGCTGATTACAAACAGGTTTGTTGTGTCACAAGAAGTACTGTTTTTAAGCTTGGTTTCCAATGATTGAATCTTGTCGTGCAACAGTTGCACAATCGCCATACAAAGTATTGGAAGCATAATTTTGTGCGACAATGTTCCGTCATGTGGCAAGACAGCTAGAGAGTCGTGAGCGATTTGCACAAAAAATGCTTCTAAAAAGTTTTTAAACAGACTTCCTTGCATTGTACATGTCCAATAGTTTAATTGTGGAAAATCCAAAATTAGAAAAATATATATATCAAAATTTTCTGAATTTTCATTGAAATGCTCTGGCAACTGTCAGTCTGATGGTAGGGCGTGTGTTGCATGAGTGTGTATGAGCAAAAGCTATATTGCGGTGCACATACGCCTTACCATATAAATATATATATATATACGAATTTCTCTTTAATTCTAGCATGATGCACAAGAATTTTTGTCATTTTTACTTAATTCCCTACATGATTTACTGAACTGTTCAACTAAATCAAAAAAAATGTCAGAGAATAAAGAATCAAATTTAGTACAAGAGGAGGAAGAAGATTTTCCTGGCGAAGTTTCAAAGCGACTTAAAATGGACCATTCTATTGAAAATGATGATATAATGGAAACAGAGATGGATGCTGGAGTAGAATGTGAAGACAATATTTCGAAAGATGAGAAAGCATGGAGGTAAAGCCTGTTTTGCACCATAATACAATTCATATTTTTTTAACGACTTCATGCAAACATTTTGCTTCATGATGTAATGATGGTATTCACATCATGAGTGTGGAACAGGCTTTATAGAACTACTGTTTTGGAAGAATTAAAAAAGAGCAATAAGAAGAACCAATCAATCGTGAGATTAGCGACCCGGTGCACTTCTATGTAAATGTTATTTTGAGATGCGGGAGTGATAAGAAAGTGAATGTATGAATTTTGCTCTTATAATAATCGATTCTTTTTCATTCTTTGTAGAGAATATATCTGTCACAATCAGTCTGTTATTGCAGATACCTTTCAAGGACAGTTTCAAAGTGTTGTAAGTAAATGCTAGTTTTCACCCTCAAAGGAAGTAAGTCTATTGCTGTCACAATATTTATTTTGCAGCTGAAGTTTGATGGTTAATGTCATACTCGCAACAGAAAAAGTGTATCATTATATTTTGTTTGCATACAACTAGACACAAGACATAAATAATCACAGTGGAGCCTGCGATGCTGTGTATAATAATTAAACAGAGCAAAAAAAAACGTTTTGTCATTTTACTTTTGAATATTCCTTAGCTAGAAACATTAAGTTTAAATATGTTTCGTTTCAATATTCCTCAGAAAAAAAAATTCCAGATGGAATTTATTTGTAATCAGAATTTTGAATATTCGGTAGCTAAATACATTCAGATTATTTGTAATCATTATTTGCTTTGCAGCTGAAAATTGTATTAAAAAAACACTCCTCCACAATTGATGTCCGACTGTTATCTTGAGGTTTGGTATTGTAGATACTACACTGTATATAATAGTTATTTTATTTTAAAACACAATTCATATTCTGACCTAAGATCTAATTATACTTAGATTTCTAATGATCCATATTATGAATGTAGAGAAATCACTCCTCCCTAGTGACTAATTTCACTTACTATTTTGAGAGTTGATTTTCTATGCATTATTTTCCTTATTTTAGATTACATGTGAAAAATGTTCATTTATTTCCATGACGTATGAACCATTCATGTTTTTATCGCTACCAATACCACATGCTATGGAAAAACAAATAGGTATGTACTGGTTGAAAGAAGAGTATATAATGACTGTGGAAGAGGGATATTTTACATTAATAATTTTTGCTAAAATTACTGGAACTATATGCTCAATAATGAACAGTGGTTATTCGTTTTTGGCCCACCAAACAACGTTTGGCTGGGCTATTGCTATCAGTTTATGGCAGCGGCAGCCCACTTTTCTTAGTAGACCAGCATTCGTGGCAATATGCTAGAAGGAGTAACCAAATATTTTTCGATTTTTCGGTCCCGAGTTTTGGACAAAAAGGGTCCAAATTTAATTTTCGATCCAATGTACCGAAAAGGCATGGTACTGTCTTGAAATTTGTTTATGATCATTCTAGGCAATATTACGAGACCACTGGTTAAATTCTTTTTTGATTTCCTCAATTTGGGACCGAATATTGGTGACTTTTTCAAAAATAAGAAAATGTTTGAGCATTTGATTTCTATGATGCAATGTTAATTTGGGTGTTTTTTCTTGATATGGAATTTCACTTCTCTCCTCCACAGTGACCTTTTACCTTGACAAAGGTGTTCCAATTGTTTATTTGACCTGAAACTTAACCATCTTTTAACATATTTTAAACACTGTATAGTGTGTATGTAAGTCATATTTTATGTGCTTAGGTTTAACTTTCACTTGGTTTGGTGGGCTACTTTCAATACTTACTGTACCTTTGATTATTTCCATGGTAGATTAAGAATATAGCACACATTGTGGCTTATTGTACCCATGAATTTTATTTCTAAAGTTCCCAAGTATACCATGAAATAGACATAATATATTTCGTGTGGTTTTATAAGACCATTGTTTACTTGACTACAGGGGTTAAAATGGTTGCTGGGCATCACTGTAATGGAGAGATTTTGGCTGAAAATATTCTGAAAAATCTCTTCTCCACAGTGATGGCCAACAGTTATTTTAAGCCCTGTGACTATTATTTCTATTGTTCTATACTTCAAAAAAGCAATATGAACAGTGATCGAAAGTAGATCAAGTAATCACTGTGGAGGAGAATTCTTTAAAGGTAACCTGAAGCTATGCTCTCATATCACTCCTCCAAAATGATTTCTTGCTCTTCTAACCAATGATGTATACAGATAAGCACGGGGTTTATATATAGAGAAGTATGTTATGAAGGTAGTTATGCAGAGTTGCATGTTATTTTTAGTTGTAACTTGGATTTCATCGAGAAGATCTGGTTGCGTACCTGGAGTAGCAAAACAGTAAGTTTTATAGACTGAAGTTGACTAGACGTTTCAGTGTACAGGTACGGGAGCCCAAATTATTGAGCAAGATTCTGACTTTATGATACTAAATTACATCATCTCTCAATTCTGGTATCAGAAAAAGGCTAGTCTTTACCTGTACCATTCAAATAAACCATGAAATAGGGGTAAAGGTATCTTTTACTATTTTAATGTGTCCAATTGAAGGCTTTTATGCTCAAAACAGGTATGCCCAAAAAACCCTGGATATGGCACTGGGTCAAAATAACAGCAAACAATCACTGTGATGGAGGGATTTTGAGGCATAGCTACTGGCTTCTCCGCAGCAATTATTTGTTATTTTGACTGCTGTTGCTTTAAAATATTCTTGCTGAGTGTTGCAATCTGTTCACATTGTAGGAGGGAGTCTTACATTAAAAAAACGCTGCATCTCAATTAACAATGGTGAACGTATAAGCAATTAATCATTGCTCCTCCACAGTGATTATTTGCTTTTATTTGTACCGTATAGGTTCTTGGTAGTTGTCAACAAGAATGGATGTATCAGCGACATAAGAAGAGAGTTTTATACACTTGTCAAAGAAGAAGATAGCTCTATTAATTGTAACGATATAATACTCGCTGAAGTTGCACATGCTGCATCTGTTAAAATATTAGTAAGTGGAGAAGAGTCTTGAGAAAAGGTCTGGCAATTGATTGATTTCTCATTACTGAAGAGGCCAATCAAGTCCTAAGCATTGACATAATAAATAACTATAAATTTAGCCAAATTGAGCTTTTTTTAATACTCTGAATCTCCAAACTGAAACATTTACTCACTTTGTAGTGAACAATAAAATTAATTAATTACTATGGAGGAGCAGTTTTTAAGCATACTTTCAGGTTACAAAGTCTGAAACTATGCTCAAGAAATCCCTCCTCTGCAGTATTCTTAGTTTAAACACTGAGACAAAACACTCCTTTTCACTTAGTGTACCAACTTTAGAGAATCATTATTTTGCACCACAACAAAATCTTTTCTATGGTGGTAACACGTAACATTTAAATGATAAAGACATTTGCGCAACTTCTTGTGCAAACACGTTCCATTTAATTGATTGTCTTGTTAAATATACTGCAAAGCTAAAAGCTACTCTGATACCCTCTTCCATAGGAGATGCCCTGCAATTAATTTAAGGCTTGGGGAAAAAAGTTTGTAATACTATGTAAGCTTATTCTATAGGACGACAGAACACAGCTAAGTTATCTCAGTAAGACAAAGGAAGTGTATGCTATAGAAGTAGTTACTTCGCTATCCTCGTTGGATGCAAAACATAAAGACTTAATTGAGAATCATTCAGATGATGTCAGTAGAAATGAATCGACTAGTAATGATTTGAATAACGCAAGTGCATGGCATTCTTGTAACATATGTTTAGAAGAGACATTTGATGAACAATTAAAAGTTCATTCAATATGTGGTGGAACATTATGTGACAGTTGTTTAACTAGTACAGCTGAGTTTCATAAGAATCAAGATTTTCCATGTCCTGTGAGTAGCAGCAAGTATTTGTAGTCAACTTATTTTTTGAATCCTGCAGTATACAAGCCTCAAGATAATGATTGGCCATCGCCTGTGGAGGAGTGTTTTTTGAGTACAGTTTTCAGCTTTGTAGCTGAAAGCTGTACTAAAAAAACACTCCTCTACAGGTGATGTCCGACCGTTATCTTGAGGCTTGAGTATATGAATTAAGAACAAATAATCGCTGTAGAAGAGTGATTTTTGAGCATTCATTGCTTCAGGCTAGAAAGCCTGAAGCTATTCTCAAGCATCTCTCCTACACCGTGATTACTTACTCTTCTTTCGATCACTATAAATCTAAACTAACCATCTCCATGTGATTCATGAAAGATATGTAAATACCAACTGTGGAGGAGAAAAGCCAATCACTTGTACGTTCTTTTAAATGTATCTCTATGTATAAATCATATTTGTTCATAAAGGATTTTTTGCTTCATAGAGCAATAGAAGAACAATATGTTATGTGGCAATGGGCTTATAGGTGTAGAGAATAGTATGCACCCCCCTCTTCAATTAGGGGTGGGAGGTTACCATCAACTGAAGTTTTACATTGGAGTTGACCTATAGAGGGGGGTCAATTTTTCAGGGGGGGGGATCAGAGGGGTGTTGCACACTATGGGATCTGTATCATCCTTCTCTACAGATATCATATATATTATTTAAACCCCTAAGATTGCTAATCGTGGAAGTGAACTATAAACATGATAACGCTGAGTGTCAAGCCAGTCATTACCCATGGATGAGTGTTTTTTGATTAACACTCCTCCTTACATGTGGTTACTTACTCCAGGTTGGCGTCCAGAAAACAGCAGGATATTATCCCAGTATCCAATACATTTATCAGTTTATCCATTCGGGACTACTAGCACAAGGAGGTACTGCATGGGGTTGTAGGGCTGTCAAACACAATTTGATTTATAATGATAGGATAGGAAAGGGTGTTGATTGTTATGTTTGCTTATTGATTCTTTAGGTATGTAACAAATACATAAATACAGATGATTATAATCCTTTAGTTGATCAAAGCAAAGTTACTGATGGAAAAATTTTAAGGTAATCTTGTCCACATTGACCCAATCCCCCAGTGGGCAAAAACTTGTTCAAAGTCTGGAGTAAAAACGTTGTTCGACATTGTTCTAGCATCTTTATTGCTGACTTTGAACAAGTTTTTGCCCACTGGGCCAGTGCTTTCTATATAAGAGTACTTCCATAGTGATTCCTCATTTTGAGCACTGTTATAGGAAGTTAAAAACTTGTTCAAAGTCCACAGTATAGATGCAAGAACAATGTTGTTCTAGCATCTTTACTGCAGCCTTTGTACAAGTTTTTAACCATCTAGTGTTCAAAATAAAAGCAAATAATTACTGTGGAGGATGGTTGTTCATTGCTTAAGGCTTTTTAGCCTGAAGTAATGCTCAAAAATCACTCCTCTACAGTGATTATTGGCTCTTATTTTGAACACTGTCATCTTTAAGAAATACAAAGATATACCTGGTTATTATATATTAATTGTAACCCTCTTTACCACGCATTACCACATATGAAAAAAATCTTATTATTTTAGGCAAGTATTAGTTCCAATTATGTTCAGACATGATGCAGTAAATAAACCCTCTACAAGAAAGGTATGTGTCAGTAAGAGAAAATAATCACTGCAGAGGAATAATTTTTGAGCATATCTTCAGGCTACAAAGAAAGGGAATGCTATAAAGTCTGAAACTATGCTCGAAAATCCCTCTTCACTACTCTTATTTATGCTTTTAATTCTGTGTTTACCTTTCAGCAGCAATGGTGTACTTTTCTCCACCAAGGCTCTGCCTTTATGCATTATACGAAGAGAGTAGAAGTAGGAAGTTACTTGGATGATACTAATCTATATTAAAAGAGTTGCCAAAAAGTGGGATGTAATTTTTGCTAATTAGTCAAAATAACCACCAGAATGGTTGATTGACCAAAATAATACAATATTCAAAATAAGAAAGAAGCTCTACAATAATTACTTGCTTATAATTAAAACAATGCTAGTTTATCCTAAAGTTGTACAAAAAGACAGGGACAAAAACATGGTCCTACAATCACCTAAGATTTTATGACAAAGGGAGATTTTGTGATACTGTAGGTTTTTCAGATCATAGTTACCCTATATAAAAATAAGCTACAACAACCTTTTCTAGAATCCAATCCATTACAAAAAATTGCCCATATTCATGAGGACAATGCTCAAAACAAGAGTGAATAATCTCTATTGAGAAGTGATATTTGAGCATTCCGCCAGACTTTCTAGCCTAAAGCTATGCTCAAAAATCACCCCCTTCACAGTAGTTATTTACTCTTGTACTGAAGGATGGCAGCGAAATGTTTATTCTTCATAAACAAAATATTTATGTTTTAGTACGATTTATTTGGTCATCCAGTTATATGTTCGCTATTATCAGAAGTCAATTCAAACACTGTACTTGAGCTGGTTAATCAAGTCTTACAACCATTTTCTGAATTATCAAATAATTTTGATGTTCTCATCACCGATGGAGCTGTAAGTTTGTGTACATCATACAATTGTTGTTTTATTTCCTTTATTTTTTTATCACACCTATTCACTGGATAAAACAATTTAGAGATATCTGAGGGTGTGCGCACATTTTTGTAAAATAATTATAATAATATTACAACAGTTTACCATCTTGTGTATTACTGATACAATTTGCGAATGTCAATGTGGTCATTATTTAGTTTTCTCAAACGTTGCGTACCTTGGATACACAAAACCATTGATCATATGAAGCAGAAATTTAAGCAATTTTTTTATCCCACCAAGCAAAGTTTGGATAGGCAATTACTATCACTTTGCAGCAGTGGGGTTCTGCTGAGGTGGTATTTTAGAAGGACTCGCTAAAAATATTTCGATTTCATTAATTTGGTCCCAATTTTCAGGCAAAAACGGTCCAATGGACCGAAAGGCATGGTTATTTCTTAAAATTTGGTATCAGCATTCTAGGCAATATTGTGAGACCACTGACTCATGACCAAGTATCCGCGAAAAAAGGATTTTTTTGAAAGTTGCAAATCTGAATTCTATGAGATTTTGACCATGTTCAGTAAACTTTTATACCCACGGAAGAAGTGTAGTATATACTATATATACATATACTCATACATATAGCCTGTATAAATATAGCATACCTGGTATACATGTAGCCTGTATAAATATAGCATACCCTGTATACATGTAGACTGTATGTAGCCTATTTAACATGCATACAATATGCTACTCTGAATTTAAAGACATAATTTCTTTAAAACATTGAAATCATATATTCATATATTACTAGGCTATAGGTGTATTCTCTATTTTTATTTAGCATATACATAATGCTATAATTTAAATAGCGTGTATGGAGATTATATTTATGTGCTGCAATCCAATCCAATTAAATTAGAGACATTTTACAAATTTTGACGAACAACACACGCCACAAGTAAAACAAAAAAGTGGAAAACGACCACAAGAAGTCTTTAGAGATTTATCTCAGAGGTTTGTCGAGTAGATTTTTGTTCCCAGGAGCCTAATACCCAGGCTTTTGGAACAAAATCGAATTTTCGTTCCATTCGTCTTGCTAATCAAAGTTTTAGACTTTTTCTCCAAGTTGAAATATTGACTTTTGTAAAAAATTCACTTTGTTTACAGTATTATTTTCCGGGATTGTAGGTTTAACTTTCACTCGGTTTGGTTGGCTACTTTCAATACCGTTCCTTTGATTATGTTATACCTTCATTACCGTAATATCCTGATACGAGGATAAAGATCGTTTTTTGCAAGGATATTTTATATCCAATGTACATGGAAGAGCTTATATCTTATATAGAATTGTACACGGGAGAGCTTATCTTATATAGAATTTTACATGGGAGAGCTTAATTGTGCCTAATTGTAGGGAGTAAATATCTGTTTTGGCAAAAAAACACCACCCATTTCCATTTATTAGGCACAGGCTTTATAAGGGTTTGACCTAAAAACACCCCCTTCCCCCTCTCTCCCTTTAAGAATTTTCAGATTTTGTGCTTTATTGTAATCCAGATCATGAGTTGTTTCAATAAGAAATTCAAAGTTGAAAGCCTGAAATTTACTATTATAGACATCGCATTTGTGGAAGTGTTTTGCACTTGAAAACTCTACTGAAAAAACACTCATCCATTCCACTTCTCACCCTCACCCGTGATATCTGGCAGTTATTTCTGACTTTGTGCATGTTTTCAAACAAGATAAGCAAGGTGAAGGAGTGCAATTAGTATAATCTACACAGTATTGGTGTGCGGCTGTTGATGGAATCTCACTTTTTTTTAGGGTCTCTCTTGTGGTCGATGTGAGATGTTTAGTTCATGTAATGGCTGTCTTGTAAATTATGAAGAAACGTTGCTGTTGAAACCTGGTAGTTGCATCACTGTACATTTTCATGAGAATTCTCATAATCTTGCAAACACTGTGAGTATTGTGTCAGGGCTTGAAATAACTGCCGGTCATCACTGTGGAAGAGAGGTTTTCAGAATATTTTCCTGATATCCTGATTAATCTCTCCTCCACAGTGATGACCGGCAGTTATTTCAAGCCATGTTGTGTGTTTTCTTCTAATCTTCTCTTGACTGCTTGAGGAGAAGTGATCCTTTTGCGTCAGATATTTTAAAGGCCGTTTTCCACTTCAGAAAACTTTCCGTGGAAAGGAAAATGCGCACGTGTAGAAAGAATATATAGACATTTCATTGGTAGAAACTGGCATCACACATCGCACGCTTTAAAACGCCATCTTGTAATAAAGCTGTGCACGAATAAACGCCCCTTCCTCAAAAACATTTGGATAATTGCATAAAGAAAAAGTCCGTCTACGTCTACATATTGCAATGTACACTGAAAATTTCCCCCGTATCTTTGGACTATTGATTCGATTAATGAGGTAATCAGTCATTACTTGTAAGAAGAAATTCCATAAAGAATGGCGTAATTTTCTACTAATGGAATGTCCTCTTTTGGCTTTCGCACCTTGGTAGTTTTATTCCTTTTCTTTAGCTCAATTTTTGTGAATCGGATAAATCAATGTCATTAATTCGAAATACTAATACGATTATGTTAGATGAATGTCTTGAAACATTCGCTACAACTGAATTACTCACTGAAGACAATCCATGGTTTTGTCCACAATGTAAAACGAATCGAATGGCAACAAAATGTATGACTGTTACACGATGGCCTGATATACTTATAATTCACCTGAAGAGGTAAAGTGAAGCATGCACTTATCTGGAAACTTTCTCGGCGGGCAAAAAATTGTTCAAAGTCGGCAGTATAGAAGCTATAAGAACGTCTTCAACGTTGTTTCAGCGTCTTTACTGCTGAGTTTGAACAAGTTTTTGTCGACTGAGGTTCTATGTATTCTGTTTGTGTAGTCTGTAAATCTTTCAATTAGCGCATTTAATATAAACCTAATTCACATCTATTTGGAAATGTTTGAGGCCAAAGCACGTAACCTTCATATGATATTGGTCATTTCTCGAAATCACCTTTCAAATTGCCTGCTATAAAAACCTGGAAGATATGTTAAGTATCAATGTATTCTCTTTCAGAAACACGTATGTAAAAATGTTTCGATTTTTAACAGCTAAATATTTTTAAGTTGCGAACTCTGATCACGAATTTGAATCTCTATATGTGGTATAGTTGGTCATCTCTTCTTTGATATTTTTTCTTACTTATATTTGTAGGTTTCACTTTGAAGGTAGTCAAGGTTACAAGATCACGTGTCCTATAGATTACCCATTAACTGATCTAAATGTTGCTGGTTTGACAACTGATGACGATGATGACGTCATGAAATCCAATTATAATTTATATTCTGTTATATGTCATACTGGAAGTAAGTGACCAATCCATTGCAGTGGGCAAAAACGCGTTCAAAGTAAAGACGCAAGAATGTTAGAATAACGTCGAACGACGTTGTTCTAGCGTCTTTATGCCGGACTATAAACCATTTTTTTCCACTGGTTTGCAATTTGCTCAAATTTATTTTTTCTATTCTACTAAAAAAAGTTGTTTTTAGCACGAACTAGAGTGGTCTATAATTGCCAACGCTCTTCCACATTGATAACCGGCAGTTATTTTAATCTTTGAATGAGAAAGTTCGTTCAGTTTTGTTTGCTTGTTTGTAAATGTTTGATTGCATGGTAAATATATAGTAACGAAATTTTGTGAAAAATAATGTCTGCTTTCGTGACTACCACTAGATATATTTAATACGAATACAATACCGTATTTCTCCTAATTAGGGCGTGGCGGGTGCTTAATGGAGGGGTGAGGCGCTAGTTTAATATTTTCAAAAAAGATATACAAAGGGATCGGGAGTAATATAAAGAAAACAACAATCGTTCCAATATATCACCTAGCCGGCAAAAACCTGTTCAAAGTCAGCAAAATAAAGTTAAAACAACGTTCTTTCTTAATAGAGCGTGGATCCTAATTAGAGGAAATACGGTATATAGTTGTAGATGTTTTTTGTGGCCTCTGTGTGTATGGTGGGTTTAAGTGTAGAGGGACTTTGTACTCCGGCTTGAGGTGAGCGTTTTTGAGGGACTTTCTACTCATGGTGGGTATGGATTTGTTTGAAGGGCTTTTTTTAAAGGGCTTAATACCCCGCCTTGGTTTGTGCGTTTTTGAAGGGCTTTCTACTCATGGTGGTTATGTGTGTTTTTAAAGGGCTTTCTACTCAAAGGTGAGTTTGAGAGTTGTTTAAAAGCTTTTTACTCGGAGTAAGTGTGAGTGTTTTTAAAGGGCTTTCTACTCGTGGTGGTTATGGGTGTTTTTAAAGGGCTTTCTACGCAGGGTGAGCGAGAATTGTTTTAAGGTAATGTACCCAGAGTGGGTGTGAGTGTTTTTAAAGGGCTTAGTACTCGAACTTGGTGTGAGCGTTTTTGAGGGTGGGTATTGGTGTTTTTGAAGGGCTTTCTACTCATGGTGGGTGTGAGTGTTTTGAAGGGCTTTGTATTCAGGGTGTGTGTGAGTGTTTCTAAAGGGCTTTGTACATAGGATGGATGTGAATATCTTGATGTGCAATGTACGGAGATTTGGTTTAATGGTTCTTGATGGCCGAGTGTTTCAAATAGATTTTGTAGTCAGGGCTGGTATGAATATTTTGATGGGTTTTGTAGTCAGGGTGGGTATACGTATTTTGAAGGGCTTTGTACTCAGGTTGGGTCTAAGTGTTTTGGTGGGTATTGTGCTCAGGTTGGGTGGGAGTGTTTTTAAATAGATTTGTACTTATGGTGGGTGGGAGTGTTTTGATGGCTTTTGCACTCAGGGTGGGCTGGAAGTTTATGTAATAGAGAGAGAGAGAGAGAGATTAGGTATAGAACTCTCGGTTTATTATCAACTATTATATTATCACAGAAGTGGGGAGGGTTTTCACATTCTTAAAATCTGAAAGGGTTATTTTTGGGTTGTTTTATTTGGGAACAGGTGGCATAATTACTAATAACACTTCCCTTCATACAGGTTTATTTGGAGGACATTACACATCATTTAGCAAAACTACCATGTCTCAAGATTGGTATCATTTCAACGATGAAACGTTTAAAGAGGTACGGAGAAGAGTACTGAGTCGACGAGCTTGCAATTGATTGGTTTCTTTGGAACGAATAAACCAATCAATTGCATGGTCATTGGCATAACGCAATGACTGCTTTATCATAATAATCTGAAAATAACATCTCCTAGCAAAAAAGCAACAACGCTAAAAAAATACGACAGTGATCCTATTTCGAACACTGATATTTAAAGTTGATTTCTATTGGGTTGAATATTCCCTCAAAAGCCAAAAGAAGATATTACATTGGTAGATATTTACGTCATATCATTATCTACCAGTGAAATGTCTATTGACTCTGATGCAATTACTTAGTCAGGTGGCGTCGCTTTCAACTAATATAATGGCTTCATTTAGATTCGCCTAGTGGAGATCCGTCTTCAAACGGTCTTTGAATTGATTCATGAGATTAACCAATCACTTAAAATCTTATTGAGTAAATGCTCTTCACCGCACTACTATTTACACGCTGATTGTTAACTTGTGTGTTTTTATGTTTTCTTCAGATGACGCCTTCAGAAGAAGACCATTCAGAAAGTTATGTTCTCTTTTACGAAAGAAAGGGTAAGTAGCGCAGTGCTGCTTGAAATAATAGTAATAATCACTGTGAAGGAGAGGATTTTGAGTTTCAGGCTTAGTAGCTTAAAGCTATGCCCAAAAATGACTTCTCCACCGTTGTTATTTATTTGCTCTTATTTCGATCACTGGTGATTATATGTACCTTATCACCCCTCTCAGTGAACAAAAACTTGTTCAAAGTCCGCAGTAAAGACACTAGAACACCGTTTACTGTGGACTTCGGACAAGTTATGGTCCAGGGCTGCATATAGGCTCCCCTCGCTCCTGGCGCCTATATACCGAACCATTTTCAAATTTTATTTCAACTACGCCTTGTGAAAAACTTCAAAATACGTTTAAAATACACGAAAACATCTTTTATATTTTATATATTCCCAGCCGGCAAAAACCTGTTCAAAGTCAGTAAAATAACGTTAGAACATTGTTCATGGAACGTTGTTCTAACGTTATTTTGCGAACTTTGAACAGGTTTTTGCCGTCTGGGTTATACTTCAATTACACTATATTGAATATATCTTTTGAATAAGCCCTTTATGATGGTTTCCGTATTGTTTATTAAAATGAACTGAACATACACGAGTCGTAGTATTCAGTGGAGACGTTTGACAGCTACAATCCCTCACGTAAATATTTGAGACAAGGTGAATTTTGTGCAAAAATTCAGAATTTCAAATTAGGCAAAAA
>JAULBZ010003633.1:0-16045 GCA_032360805.1 Neoturris breviconis
CCAATACAAGGGATATTTGATGTTTAGGTAGATTCGAAAGAAACGGTCACTTGTTATCATTAGCATTACCATTATATGAACAAAAACTAATCCAGTAGCCAGAGAAATCCGTAAAATATCTAGAAATTGGCTCTCAGAATTTTTAGAAACTGATTTCTTGAAGAATAATGCAAGTTCAATTATCGCAAAAAGTAGCTCTGTTAAACTTAGATTGAATAGAAAAATCCATTGGATTTCATCTTCGTATTCTTGTTTGTATGAACACAAGAAAAATAAACCAGTTGAGTGAAGCAATATTACAACAACAACAAACACATAATTGATAGCTGCCAACGTCATCTTCCTTAGCAAACTTAATGTTGTTGAATGCGTTCAGTAAACAGATAATTATTTTCTCTATATGTTTTCCTTCATAACTGTAACCACCTGCAGCTAATAACATATATTGATATATTATAATAAATGATTCTATAAATCCAATTATTTTCATGATGTTAACTAATGGGAGTACAATAAAAGCACACAATTTGGAAATACAAATAAAATTAAGTTGATGAAGAAAGCTTTCTATCTATTATAAAAAATTACAAACAAAGCCAATTATTTCATATTTTCAGTCTATAAATTGCATGTAGATGTAGTGTTATTTATTTATTTGCGTACAACATTGAACATTTTATTTACAGCACAGTCATAGGTTTATAATCTGTAGACAAAATGCAGTGGGTTAAAATAACTGCCGGTCATCACTGTGAAGGAGAGATATTTTAGAATATTTTAGAACAATTTGGCTGAAAATATCCTGAATCATTGTTAGGGTATTGAAAGTAGCCTGCCAAACAGAGCAAAATATAAACCTAGCAAAACAAAATTATAGTCACATACACATTATACATCATATATACATCATAGTACTGTGGGTGTTCATATTATTGTCGTAGTGACGCATTTAATTTTATGCTTTATAAAATAGAGAATATGTTATAAACATAGTATATAGAATATATGTATATAGGCTATACATAAAGGTTACATGTAGATAGGCTAATATACAGTAAAATAGCATTGAATAGTACTCAGACTGGTTCTGAGACAAGATCAACGAGAACGCCTGATGCATTTTGGCCTAACTAATGCCTGAACACTTAGCAAAGAGAGTTGATCTCTCCAATTTGCTGATGGAAGTGGAAGAGATTAATGGGCACACTGGACGTGTTTCAACCTTGTTAGGTCTAATCAGCAGTGCATACCCTTCTCTCTAGCTAATGCCGATATATATATATATATATAGGCAAACACAGAAATCCCTCCTCCACAATGTTTTTACAAAAAATAATTCCAAAAACAATAAGACCGACTTTCATTCTACATGTTTTTGGCTTATAAGATAATAATAAAAGAAAGAAAGAAAAATGCAATAAAACACTCACCGCAACAATAATTTTGAAATTTTTCCTTTTAATTGGATCAACTAATTTAGAAGCTAAATCATAGCTGATAATATTAATTTTGCCAATAGTTGGATCATCCTTACCAGTGTGTACAACGTTAATACTTTCTTCTTGTAATGACGACACAAACAGCAAGAAATGCTATGAGCAAAGAAAATAGTATCCAATACTAACTGTTTTGTCATTCTGTATCAAGAAATGCAAGCCTGAGGTTGATAATGCTGGCTTGTATTTTGAGGTCAGAATAACAAAACAGTTAGTGATTTATTAACTGGCAGAATATTTGAATATTTTGAAAAACAAAAGGTCTTGGAAGTTTTCAGTAAAAACCATGTCTGTAGAGCACATTCTAAACATTGGATTTTTACAAAACAAAAATGCAAACATTCGAAAACCATTATTCATTCAAGGTCTAAGCAAGTTCTCTGGTACGGACAAGGAAGTTTAATGTTAATAAGTTATTAACGCGAAAAGTTATTTTACAATTTTAAGATTACAAAGAGAGCGTTGCACATCGATGTCAATCAAGTACAGTTACTTATACTTGCACCACAAAACATTGTCTAGTTAGCTTTTATTCGTTCCTATTTAACCAATGAAACTTTTGTTTCTTTGTTCTTGTGGCTATGGTTATTATGAATAATTATATACAATCTACATAAATAGAACTATGTAGAGGTTAAGGTCTATAACGTACATTAATTACTCAGTTACTGAAAGAAGGATATCGTGTTTGATATATGGAATTCTTGGTCATCATCTGAGCTCAATAAATCTGACATATTTTCCTGCTGTTTGTTAGTGAGTTTATGTTAAAAGTATTTTTACAATATATGCAAGAATGTATCAGAATGTTTTCATTTGATATTATTACTTTGCAGTCTTGAAGTTTAAACTGGCCTCAATTTTCTAAATTAAAACTCTCGCTGTATATTCATTTGGAAAATTATATATATAGACTTAGTCCATTCACAATTATAAATAAAGACTGGTCCTGATGGTATTCCTGTTATCGTTCTTCAGAAGTGTTCTTCTGAATTTTCTTCAATTCTCTCCAAATTATATGTCAAGTGTGTTGCTGAATCTTGTTATCCCTCTTGCTAGAAATTTCCCTCTGTCATTCCTGTTTTCAAAAACTCTGGTGAGAGATCAGATCTCTGCAATTATAATCTCATAAATCTTCTATCTATCATTAGCAAAGTTTTAAATCTCATATTAACAGATCTTTGGTTGATCATTCATATGAATTCTTTCAATCTATTCTCACATTTTCAGTATGTTTTTCGCTCTGGCAGAGAAACTGCGGATGCTTTAACTGTTATCAGTGAGCGCTTTTATCGTGCTTTAAATAAGGCGTTCGATAAGGTATGGCATGCTGGTCTTCTACTTAACTCAAAGCTTATGGTGTTTCTTGTCCCTTATTAGAGATAATCAAATCTTTTCTCTCGGATTGAAAAATAAAAGTTGTCCTTGATAGTCAATCTTCTGACAGCTACCTATTAATGCTGGTGTTCCCCAAGGCTCAGTCCTTGGTCCTAGACTTTTTTTAAATCTTTATTAACAACCTTTCTGACAACATCTCCACTGTCTTTGACCTCTGCTGTAAAATATTTCATTCATAAGACTGGATATTCCGGTAATTTTACTCTTTATTCATCTTTCTGTCACAAAGCTTTCTGTTTGACTAGATTCTTTCCCTGCACATTTGCCTTTACCATTATCTAGCTTTCCACCTTCCTATGATCTTCAAAAATTTAAGTGTAACGCTAATTCTCATCTTTCTAAGGTTAATTCTTATCTTTCATCTTGGCATCTCCTTATTTTTTAGCTCTCTGCCAAGTAGTATGTAGTAGTAGCCTTGGTGCCTTGCAGAGAGTGACTTATTTACATAAAAAAAACACAAAAAAAACCCCGTTTCTTTCTCTTGCCTTAAAATCGTCACCTCAGCACATTCACAAACCTTTATTAAAAATGTAAATTTGATTTTTTAAACTGAAGTGAAGAAAACAACCATTGTACTGTCACGGTGACATCTCTATAGAATTATTTTCAGCCCTGAATATCAGCAAATACCTTGTGCCATGACATTTTCACGGAAGATGGACATATAATAAGAACAGGCCATTCCGATTCATAATACAAACAAAGCGCAATGGCTTGAACAGTTTTTCCTAGTCCCATATCATCAGCTATAATGACACGTCCATTTTTTTGAATTCCAAATCTAAAAACATAATAATAATAAGCCTTGAAATAACTGTCAGACATCACCTACGGAGGAGTGCTCTTTAGTAGTTTTCAGCTGTATAGCTAAATAATTAACGCCTCCCTCTTTGAAACGATCCACTCTAAATGCCCCCCCCCCTCTGAGATGTGGGAAAAGACCAGATGAACATTGCTTTTTGGATCTGTACTTGGAAATATCTGATCAATATAGAGAAAAATTGCCATACACACGTTTTTGGTGGCCTCACTACCCAAACAAAGCCAAAATTAACGTGATTTATTTGTAGTATAATATGGAAATACAATAATACATTGGCTGAACATTATTCTGAAAAATCTTTTTTTCACCACAGTGATGACCGGCAGTTATTTCAATCCAGGGTTAACCATACTTTGTTAATTGAAATAACCAATAGCAAAAATATAGGTAAAAATAATAACAGCTGTTATTCTTCTTAGGAGGTAATCGGGCAACTAGATGACTTAGAATTTACCATGAGAAAATTATGTAGATGTGATTAAGCAAAAAAAAAAAATATTTTACACGTTCGTTCTCCTTTAATGTATTTCCATACCTTAGATAACTGAGAAAAGGAAGTTCGACATAATACAGACACATACAGAGGAACAATGAATATGTCTAGTCCAACTTATTCCAAGTAGAAGTCTTGACCAAGCATTGGTATTTTACACTTTATGGAAGTATGTGCTGAAACATAATCCAGAAATTTAACAAAAAAACGTTTCTTACGTGACACCTGATCTTTGGAATTTATACAAAGTTTCCAGAAATTCAGAAGGAATTTTACTCAAATCTGTACTTCCACAATTATTTCTTTCCTGGTGATCTTTTTGCAAGATTTTGACAACTTTAGGTGGTATATGCTCCACTTTGGCATTTAGATGCTTTTCAAAAGTATTAACTAAAATAATATAAAGAAAACAAAATAAAAACAGGTAATGAAAAGTAATAGCCTACAATGATGATGATAGACAGACGCATACTTGTTAAATTTCTCTATTATCTCTCTCCATTTGTATTGTATCACAGCACCCTTCAGCCACACTATATACCATATGTTCATGCTTATTATACAGTATTGTATTGTATCACAACACCCTTCAGCCACACTATATACCATATGTTTACGCTTATTATACAGTATTGTATTGTATCACAACACACTTCAGCTATACTATATACCATATGTTTATGCTTATTATACAGCAGTATTGTATCGTATCACAACACACTTCAGCTATACTATATATCATATGTTTATGCTTATTATACAGTATTGTATTGTAACGAACAAAATAACGTGGTTGGGTATAAATATATATTTGCACCATAGTGGTAAAACTTTAGGAAGGAATAGGTTAAGACAGCCTTTACATGGACCCCTAAATGAGTTTCACCCTAAACGATCTTACATTTGATTGGTTTCTTTGTACGAAAAGTTATTCAGTCGAAATAAGAGTGAATAATCACTGTGGAATTACTATGCATTTTTGAACATAGGTTCAGACATTGTAGTCTGAAGCTATGCTCAAAAATCACTCCTTCAGTGATTATTTTAACTCTTATTTTTGCCACTGTTAAATAATAGAAAATTATTCATACCAATAATATTGTAATCTTTTATATGAAAATTCCAAAATCCTTTCCTGGCATCTACAAAGTAATGAACCTTTATACTTTAAGCAGGGAAAACAATTTTGTGGTAGAAATTTTCGCAAATGATGATAACATGAAATTTTTGTATTTCGAAGGAATTAACAATTGCAAATGAGTGGATATGGAATATTTTGCAAGAATTAACATTCGCTTGCTACTAAATTGACAGAGATTTTTCTTTATTTTGTTTTGATTGAGCTTCATATCATTTTCGGATCAGTATTTCTGGGTCATAACCTGAAACCACATATTTTAAAGTGGGAAATCCTTTGCAAATCACAGATGCTTTCCAACATTTATTAGGCTTGCATGAGATTCACACATCAACTCACTGAGTATACTCAAATAGATATATGTTACATTAGTAGTATATAACTGAATATAACATGAATTTGTGTTTGTTGAACCATAATATAGCAGTGGACAGGTCCCTTCCATTAAATTAAATTACTGCAAAAAAGCTTTAATTTTAAATGCAAAAATAATATACCCACACAAAAATCTTATTTAAAATAAGGTTATTTCTTCCAAATATGAGTAAATATTTATTAAAAAATATTCCTTTTAAGTCCATCTGTTAAAATAATCCTAGTGCAAAACTATAAACCAAAGAAAACAAATTGCGGTATGACACCAAATGTGAAATTTCTCCCTGCATTTCTCTCAATTTTAGACACATATGAATACCATAATTCTTTGTGGCAATACTCCTAACAGCATCATGAACAGCATCATGGTACTTTCGATCATATTCTGCTTGAAACCAAAGGGTTGATTTTACAACTAGTTTCACTGGAATAACTAAAGGTTAAAGTTTCATTAGTTAATTACAAAGTGGGTCAAAGTTTCCCCAAGTAGCGCTAGATGTAATTTGACTCCAAAATATGTAAGATCAGAATTTTATCCAGATATTAATTAATGGTGACATTAAATACAGCAACTGAAATTTTAGCTAAAGTAAAAACTTCTTTATTTGTTTTTTTGTTGAAAAAATAATTATTTGTAACATAATTTATTATATTGCTTGCCATGCTGTGGAGGAACAATTTTTGAGCAATTACCTTGAGCATTTGTTGGATATTGATATTCAACATCATAAAGAGCATGGCAATTTTGTTTCTGATGCAATATTGCTTGCAAATTTCATCTGCTGCAGAAATAGTAGCCAACGCAACAACTATGTCTTGTTTTGACATCCGATCATCAAAAACACAGGGGGTGGTAATTATTTCTACCATATCATTATGCAGCAGATGCAAAGGCCAGAAATAAGGTTTTGACTTTCTTTAAAAAATTTAGAAATCAAAAACCATGTTCAATTTCGAAGAAAGATTGTAATTTTTATCAGGCAGCATATTATTTTGTTAGGCAGCAACAACGTACAATGCTGGCAATATTATATCTGAAACAAAATAAAGATGTTGAATATCAATCTCCAACATAGAATGATTTTTTAAATGCTCAGGACAATTACGACTTTCTAGCCAGAAGCAATGCTCAAATACAGTGATTATTTGCTCTTATTACGAAAACAGATTGCAATATTTTTTTTGTTATTCATATTTGTAAAGCGAGAAATATTAGTGTAAAAGTGGTGGGGAGCCAAAATTCTTTTCAAAAAGCAGATATTTTAGCAGCTTTAAAGTCAAAATCAATAAATTTGAGAAAAATTAATCTACAATTAAGTCAATGAGCTTGCAATTGATTGGTTTCATCGGGACAAAGAAAAAACAATCAATTGCAAGAGCATTGATTCACAAAACTCCCCTGGGAACGAATTTTCTAGATGATCCCTAATTTACCTTGTTTTGGAGGAGAATTATATCCTTTGGGGTATACTGTTGAACATGAACTCTCCAGTCCAATCCAACTTTTAGAACTTTCGGTATAGTCTGTAGGAGTTAGCAATTCTTGACTTTGTGATGGAGAAGATATGGAGTTCCTCTTCAGCCGTTCCAATGCCTGTAATCGGTTGCATTCTGCTCGTTGTTTGACAGATAAGCACATTTCTATTTTTGGAGAATTTGCAGTTTTTCTCTGTAATGCTTTAAGTTTATTTTCCTCCATTCTTTCTCTTTGTGAGTTTGTTATTGTTGGCAATTGACTAGCACTACAAGATGGTTGTGTAAAAGAAGTGGCAAGATTTCTACGAACTGTTGGGCTACAAATATTTAATGAATTTCCAGCAGTATCAGATTGAGTTTGAGAATTTGAAGGACTACTGTTATGCCAAAAATGATTCTGTGAATTTGAAATTTCCTCTGAACTTACTTTTCGCATCTTAGGACTGTAGCTTGTTTTCTGTTGTGATAAAGACAAATGCCTCCTTGCTGCACCATCAGAGGAAGGAGGTGTCTTATTCTGTGTGCTACCTTCATCTAAGGTATTAGACATAAATTTTGGACTATAGCTTGTAGTTGATTGATGTCTAAGTTTGTTAATATCAGTACTCCCAGAGCCATATTGGTTAGTCACAGTAGAAGTATGGGCTTTTGTAGGAGTTGTGTGGAGGATGCTTCTATTTTGTTTCCGTTCCATAACCTTTCGCTTCTCTTCTTTTGTTAGTCCAAAAACACTGTCTAAATAAACAATCAAACGGTATAGTATTGAAAGTAGCCCATTAAACCAGGCTTGAATATAACTGCCGGACATCACATGTGGAGGAGTGTTTTTTGAGTACAGTGTTCAGCTTAAAAGCTGAATACTATACTCAAAAATCACTCCTCCACAGATGATGTCCGGCAGTTATATCCAGGCTTGCAAACCAAGTGAAAGTTAAACCTAAGCACATTAATTTGATTTGCATACACACATTATATGTCAGTGTTTAAAACAATGTATTTTTTAAGTTGGAAAAGTTTCAGTTCAAATAAACAATTGGAACACCTTTTTTAAGGTAAAATTATGTCAGGTCACTGTGGGGGATAGTAGTGAAATTTCATATCCAAAGTAAACACCCAACTTTTACATGGCAATAGGAGTTCATGTCTTTGCATTAGGATTTCTTGTCCTTATTAAGTTAATAAAGTTTCAGGTCAAATAAACAATTGGAACACCTTCATCAAGTTAAAATTATATCAAATCACTGTGGAGAAGAGTAGTGAAATGTCAAATCATAGCCTAAAGCAATACTCAAAAATAACTTCTCCACATTGGATATGAATTATCATACATCATTACACATCATCATTTTAACTTAATGCATTTTGCTTTAAATGTACTTATAAACCTTGCACTTAATCTATTAAGTTAACACTTAAAGGTGGTTGTCATCATCTAAAATTAAAAAGAAATAAGGAATAGTGAAATAGAAGATTACATATTAATTACAACAATTTATTATTTTATTAATAAATTTTCCTCTGTTGAATTGTGTATTGTCACTATATTTCTGATTTGAATTGGGACTAATAAACAATTTATTATTTTACTTAAAAAACTCTACCTCTGTTAAATCACATATTGTCCATATATACTCCTGATGGTAATTAAATAGCCCTAAAGTAAATACACATTAATATTTATTTCAAAATTGAAAAAGGAAGCTTCTCAATATCAAAATGGAGACTTCAATTCTTGAAATGTTAAAAAAAAAAATTATATTTTTTATCATCTCAAAAAAATTAAAGAGAGAGCTTCTCCAAAATACAACAAAATAGCTGCCAAAAAATATTATTGTCAAAGTCTCATAGAAAAGTTAATTTTCAAAATGTGACTCTGGTCTGATCCTAATAAACTGAATTCAAAAAATTTCTAAGTCAACAAAAATCCTTTTGAAAATCATTTTGGTGAATGTAAATCAAATGTTTGTAGTCTCCACTTTTGAAAAATCCCTTTTTTGTCGATACTCGGTCCCGAGTTGACAAAATTAAAAAAACATTCTCCAGCGGTCTCGTAATATGGCCTAGAATGCCATAACCAAATTTCAAGACGGTACCGCACCTTTTCGGTCCATTGGCCTGAAAATGCAATTTCAACCTTTTTTGTCTAAAACTCGGGATCGAGTGAATGAAATCGAAAAATTTGTGGCGAGCCATTCTAGAAAATCACAACAAATGCTGGTACCGAATTTCAAAATGCTAGCCCTTCGGGAACATGGTTTATTCAGAAAAGCGGGATGACACTGCTGCCACCGCCGAAAAGTGATAGCAATAGCCCATCCAAACTTCGTTAAAAATCACTCATCCACATATGAATTACATACACATTATACATCATAGCATTATGTACACACCAAATAAAAAAGAGGGAATACACCAATGTTATAGTATTATACTATCCATACATGGGATAGATTTTGCTAGCCTTACCACTGTAAAGTTTTATGAATTCATGGTTTTTACTAGCTGATGTTATAAAGCACTAGAGAATAGAATAATGTAAGAAGAAGAATATATTTTCTTTATTGATCGTTTTCTTTTTATAAGATCGTTTTATTAAAAAATCTCCCACTGTTGAATTGTGTATTGTCATTATATTACTAATTTGTATTGGGAGTACTCTTAGTAGCAAAAAACTAACCACTTTATAGTTATTCCAAAATTTCCAACATCAAAACGGAGACTTTAATTCTTGAAACTTTAAAAATCATTTGTATAACAAAAATCACTTATCATCTCAAAAAAGTGAGGAGAGAGCTTCCCAAAATACAATAAAATGTTTGCCAAAAAGGTTCATGGTCAAAGTCTCATAAAAAATTAAAATGTCAAAAAATGTCTAAGTCTCTACTTCTCCATTATTATTTTAGCGTGTTATTTGTGTGTACGTGGTCAAAACCTCATAGAATTCAAATTTTCAAATAATTTCTAAGTGTCCACTTTTGAAAATTTTAAAATTCTAAAAGCGTTATAGGTGCCGTCCCTCAACCCTGGATTAAAAGTAGAACAGCCTAAGATGAATAGTATACATAAACAAATAAAAATTAACTTCTATACCTCTCAATAGTGGGCGGGCATTGATTGCTATATTTTCTGCTTTATTCGAACGGGGTGCAAAAGCACTATTATCAACTTCTCCAACTGATCGTTTCCTCGAATGTGAACTGAAACTTGCCTTTTGAGAAATTCTTTCTTGTGATCGATTCAGTTGACCAATATTAATCATGTTATTAGAGTCAGTTCTTTTTCTAAATTTTGGGCTATAACTAGTTGTCTTTGGGGACTTTCCTTCAGTAGAAGAGGCATTTCTCGAAGCACCTCTACTTGTTGGTATTGATGAGTCTAATGTTTGTTTTTCACTTCCCTGGTTTTTATATCCTCTACCTGTGTTATCGTTAAATTCCGACATTCTAAAACATGTTTTAATAATACACATTAATTAATTATGCCAGAAAGTTATATCATAATACATAGATACATTTTCAGATTTAGCAGAATGAATGTTTCAACACATTTTAAACAAAGTTATAATCTTAACCCTATTAGTGCTGGGCTTTTTAAGGCTCTGTAACACTGGGAGAGGCAGATTCCACCCCCTCCATAACTATTTAACCACTTATAGTATTTAGATGAAACTTTCCACAGTTATAGTTCATAATAAAAAGAACAAAATGGTTTGTTTTGATGACGTCAGCATTATTCTGATGACATCATCACAATCAGAACTATAAAATTAGGTCACATTCCAATTTTCATAAAAAAACTGGCGAAGTCACCTTTTAGTAATTACTGCATTGCATTAAATAATTAAAATAAAAAACAAGCTTTTGCATATTTTGAACAAGTCCTATGGCTATATTTCCCACAAAAACAAGCCCATGGGCTTGATTCCAGGGATGAGATTTCTAATTAGGGGATGATAAAAAGTCAATATCCGCTATTTCGAACAACACAGGGGATCACAGAATTTGTTTGAGATAGCGATTTGTATTACATAAGTGGCAGGATAGCGGATGTTGACTGCAAAGTGATTGAGAAACAGTCTGGAAGCATAAATTATTGGCTCTCACCAACAATTTTTAATATGAAATTTTTAGTAGAAGGCATGCAGACTTCGCAAACTGAATCTGCACTTGGTCTCCTCCCTCTAGCTACAATTGTACAAATGTGTACATTCATTAGCATTTTCATTTTCCCTTTTCTCCTAAACCCCTGCTGGAAGTGATTTCCTTTTCTTCTTTTTTTTTCCTTCAGGATTCTCTGATTTATAATTTACATATATGCTGGTGAATGATGCACCATGAACCACAAACCTTTGGGGAACGAAAATTACAGTGTCACAAATATAAAGAATAAGGTTTTCCAGAAGCTGCCATTCAGAAGCAGCCATGGTAGGTGTTCTGAGAAATAGGTGTTCTTATTCTCTAGCTGAGATACAATTCTGATTTTTTATTGTTGAACGCATACACGCGTGCTTTTCAGAACAGCTCGTTTCCCTAGCTGAGCAAGAATGAGTCGTAAGAACACCTCTATTTTCCAGCTCAATACAGAATCAATTTATCCCAGACAGAGCTTTCTCGATTTCCCAGCTGAGACAGCTGAGACAGCCAGCTTAGAACAGATCATTTTCCCAACCAGAGCTTCATCGATTTCCCAGCTAAGACAGCCAGCTCAGAGCAGATCATTTTCCCAGCCAGAGTTTCTTCGATTTCCCAGCTGAGACAGCCAGCTCAGAACAGATCATTTTCCCAGCCAGGAGATAATGAATAGTGAAAGAACAAGTCAAATCTCTAGCTGTACCTTTTTTCTGTAACCTAAAAGAACAGGTCTAATTCCCAGCCAGTATACCCCCTCACCTATTTTTAAGAACACCTCCGTTGGCTGCTTTCGGTCTTCACCTCATCGATGATCTGTGTGTAGCTACAGTACAGCAGCTTTATAATTTCTGGAAGAAATACAAGATGGAAAAGTAGTTTCGTTTTCACCTGTAAAATGGCGCACGTTTGTTTACATCGCCTATATTTTGATGAATCAGCATTGTATGTTCGGGAGAATGTTCTCCTTCTTCAGGTCTTTATTCATACTTTATTAAAAAATTGGTTTGTAGTGTTGGAGAGTCACAAAAATTAAAGCGACATAACACGGAATCGGCCATTTTGAATGGAATGACACAGTCTCGTGTGTCCGTGGTGGTGCAACAACAAAACAAATAGACTTCAGTTTGACTGGTTTGAGTGTTTTGAGTTTGTAACACAACACATGTGTTTGATCTTTTAAAGTCTGGACATAAATAGTCATGGCGCCCTTATATACTTGTTTGGCTTGTCGAGTTATGTTTGATGAAGCTGATGCACAAAGAGCTCATTATAAAACTGACTGGCATCGTTATAATTTGAAGAGAAAAGTTGCTGAACTTCCACCAGTTACTCATGGCGAATTTCAGGTAAAAGTTGAATTTCAAACTCAAAAGAAAGAAGATAAGCTAAAAGATGTCATTAAATCCTGTACTTATTGCAACAAATCATTTTCATCAGCGAATTCTTATGAAAATCACCTAAAATCAAAAAAACACAAAGAGCTGGTTGAAAAAGCAGAAAACAAAGATAAAGGAAAAGGTAGCTAGCTATAGTCCACCCTTGTTTTTAATATTGAATAATGTAAATTTTGTATCTATTGCACTTTACATTTAATGAGATAAATTTCCCGTTTTCCAAATAAGATTTTTTAGGAATCCCATGACAAAAAGAACATTAATTTGTCCTTCTATACCTCGTCCTGCAAAAAATAATTCTGCAAATTCTAAGTATACAAGTTCATCAACAATCGCTTTTCAGACTTTTAGCCTGAAGCTAAGTTTTAAAATCACTCCTCCACAGGTGGTTATTCGCTCTTATTTTGACCTCAGTGTATGTCCGTCAGTAATTAAATAAATCGTAATATCATATTATTCATTAGGAGAGCAACCTGCTAAAAAAGTATCAAAGGAAAAGAATGGTCCAAAAATAAAACCGAAGCCTGGTTTCTTGCCTCCTGTTGAAGATGATGTAGAGTATGAAGACAACAGCGATGAATGGGAAGATGTTGATGATGACGAAGAAGACCTTGAAGAAAATGAACAAGATCTAGATGAGGAATCTGAAGCATTACCGCAAACATTCTGTTTGTTTTGCCCACATGAAAGCATATCTGTGGTTGATAACTTCCGACACATGACCAAATCACACAGTTTCTTTATTCCTGATTTACACTTTGTTACTGATTTAGAAGCATTATTTGTTTACTTAGGAGCTAAAGTAGGCGATGGGAAAGTATGTCTATATTGTAATACTCACAGTAGGCAATTTCATACCACACGTGCATGTCAGACGCATATGGTTGATAAAGGACATTGTATGCTTGATGACGAAGGGGATGCTATGTTGGAATATGCTGATTTCTATGATTTCTCTTCAAGTTATCCAGATAATCAAGATGTCTCAGATGTTGACAGTGAATTATCAACAAACGAAAATGAATTAATTGTTGATCCAGCAACCCTTGAGTTAATACTTCCCTCCGGTGCTAGAGCTGGACATCGTGCTTTACGGAAATATTATAATCAAAATGTTTCTCCTGAAAATCTTCATGCAAAGAGTAGAGCAATGATCACAGGATTTTCAAGTCAAGATCGATCATTAATTGGTTTGAATGAAAGAACATTAAGTGTTGCAACGAGAAAGAAAATTGTGGCTAGGAAACATGAGCTTGTACACAAGTCCAAATTTGTTCTTGGTCTTGGGGTAAAAGCAAACAAATTACAGAAATATTTCAGGAAACAGAATATGTATTGTGGTTAATAATATTGTTTTGTTTATATTAAAACCTTGTTGTTTTGTTTTACAAGTGTTTCTTATAGTTCATAATCCTGCAGAAGATAACCCCAACAATTTCTTTGAAGAAGTGGAGAATGCAGAAACAAAGAGAAAGCAAAATCATAATTTCTCAGTCATTAGTTGGTGCTAATTATATTCATTTTCATGCGTACTAATTATCACAATTCGCGCAAAGAGGTTACTTATTGCGAGAAATTTAGTACCATATACTGTAAAACGCACAAAACGATGTGCATGAAAATTACTATGCATGAAAATGTACTTTCACAAATAATCTAACCATTGGTTTGCATTTGCCAATCTAAATGATTGTTTTACCATTCTAAATGAATGTAATTATTTTGACCATGAGAATATTAATATACCCAAAATATACGCATATCCGGAATGTTTTTTCTTGTGTGAAAATTACTATACACAGGAATTAGTACGAATACTGTAAGGTTAGATTGCAGGGGTTAAAATAACAGCTGATCATCACGGTGGAGCAGTGCTTCTTCAGAATATTTTTAGCCAAATTGTCTGAAAATATTACGAAAATCTCTTCTCCACTGTGCTGACCGGCTGTTACATATTAGCCCCTGAGATTACAATATAGTAATAAGAGTACTGTCAGCTGTAAGCTGTGTTTCAAAATCATGTAACCACAGCCCTTATTTCCAGCCCTATGAAGTTTATCCTATTGAAATCGTTGATGGAATGTTAAATTAAGGTTTTGTGACTCCAATCTGCTATGTAATCCGTTTAGCAATTATCTCGAAACAAAGAGAAAATAATCACTGTAGAAGATAATTTTTAGCCTAAGTAATGCTCAAAAATCGCTCCTTTGCAGGGATTATTTGCTCTTATTTCAAACACTGGGGTAGGTTTGAAGAAATTAAGTTTAACTAAGTTTAAGGAAAATAAATGCTAAATGCAATACTCTCTCCACTTATAATTTTATTTTTGAGGAATTTCATCAATGTTGGAAATAAGAGCAAGTGATCTCTGTGAAAAAGGGAAAGAAAGCCTGAAGTGATGCTAAAAAAATCATCCTCCATAGTGATTATCTGCTCTTTCAAACACTTCATATTGATGTTACTTATGATACTCAAGTCTGAAAATAACTGTTGGACATTACCAAGGGGGAAGGGTTTTTAGTAGATTTTTCTGCTGAAACTATACTCAAAAATCGCCTTTCCACAGGATTTGGTGTTTATTTTGAGGCTTGGATCGCAGTGTGGCCAACCTGTAAGTTGGTCCTATTTTCGTAGTGGTCTTAAAATTGTACTGACATATAATCACATGTCTATTGTTATATTTAACTCCACAAAATAAAATTGGGGACATTCAGTTTTGAAATACGAACAAAATCACTGTGGAGGAGGAATTTTTTAGCATTGGTTTAGGCTTTCTAGCCTGAAGGAAGCAATGCTCAAATATCACTCCTCCACAATGATTATTTGCTATTTCAAGCACTGGACATTAAATACATCGTAATATGTTATTCTCAAACTTACAACTCATACAAGCAGGACCTAATCTAAGTCATTTTTGATGGCATGTTTGGACAGGTCTAGGCAAAAATATACACTTGAAATATTTTGTGTAAATTGTTGCCTATTCTAGCCTAAAAATAAATATATTAAGGGTAATTTTAAGTTTTAATTTTTATTTGGGCGCCCAAATTAGGCAAAGCTGGCCAAATTAAATTTCTGTATTTCCTCCTGAAGGGATATGGAACAAGAGAAAATAATTATATTGATGAATTTTATTTAGAAGCTATAGTATATATCATCACAATTTTCAAACATGGCATTTATATTGAAGTAAGAATGATTTTTGTTGTTTTACCAAAACATTAACAACAACGACTTAAAAAAAATAGTTAAAGGTACATAATCACCTTTTTTGGTCAAATTTTCAATTTCTATGTCAAATGGATAAGTGACACACACTGAA
>JAULBZ010003634.1:0-16045 GCA_032360805.1 Neoturris breviconis
CACAGTTTTGAAGGACTGTAATCCTATTAATTAGGGTGCTATTTGGCTGACCCCAAATTAAACTACAGTATTGTAGGAACATTATTTCCTAGGGTAACATACTTTTATATTGCTCCCCACTCTATAATCCCGCACACCACACAAAATGATGGCCTCTCAAGTGTGTCTGTCTGTTGTTTTCATTTTTATTTTTCAAATAAAACTTTATATGCTACATCCAAGCTCTTTATAAACAAAAAAACAGTACGTTATAAACATTTCTCCCCCATGATAAAATAAACCCATCCATAAATTTTGCTAGGCTGCCATAGCTGATTGAAGTCTAACTCCAGAAATGGTATAATTGGGAAACAGCACTGCGAAGGAGCGATAGTATTTTCCATTTTTTTTGGTAACGGCGAGTTATTTACTCACTGACTCACAAACTCACGACTAACCAACTCACTGACTCACGACTATAAAAGTTTGCATACTCTTTTAAAAATGTATATTTGATCTTGTATTTATTTGTTGTATTTTGAATCATGCAGATACAGTATATATTTATTAAATACAGTACGATTACTTCTCATACTATCCATACGATCTTATTTATTAAATGTGACTTTTATTCTTCCCTTGTGTCTTGTTCAAAAGTTCTATAGACAAAATAAGTGACTCACCCCTTACTGAAGTAAATTTCATAGCCATGCTTGACGTACTATAAGGTGGGTGGATGGGTAAAAAATAACATCACAATGAAATTATATATCCGTGGCAACATGAGTATGCAGGGTGTTAGCCAGCCCTTAGAGATGACGTTATCAGTCATCTTCCCAATTGAAAATTGAGCAAAAACTTCCTAATTTCACTAAATCTTGATTATTTTATTGTTCTCAGTTCAGTTTCCCTGACTTTTTTCTCAAATTAATGGAAAAAGTTATCTTCCCAAAAATATCCTAGCTAGCACCCTGGTATGGTTGCAGTTCATTACGCTTACTCTTATGTATACTGTAAGCTAAATGCCATTTAGTTCCCAATCTCGGCCCTGCAGAAGTAAAAAAACCCTGCATCATTCATAAAACGCCTAAGTAGATGGGAGGTATTACGTGATAATACGCTCTAATTCAGCTGTATTTGTATGCAAAAACTAATTAGCTGTGTTTGTTAGACCTAATAAATAATTCCTTTTGTATTTCATTTTTTGTGAAAATGGAGGTTGTAAGTGTTTAGCAGTGTTCATTGCTGATCTTTAAGCTTTGTTCATCTGAAAAGTTTATTTCTTATAGATTTATCGTACACAGACAAACAAAAACAAATATATGGCGCATAAACTTTAGAAAAAAAATTAATCATCGATTAAGCTTGGGGCTGAATTCCAGCTTCTGAGGGGGATTTCTGTCTACTTTGGGAATGTAATGAAATAACAAAATATAATTTACAAAATTTATCACCAATAGAATGGATAATAAACTTAATGGACGATGTTCTAGCAATGCAAGCCAGAATGGACGGCGGTCAAGTAATGCAAGTCAAACGAGTACAGTTCAATCAAGTGATGATCACGGTGACCCTTTGATGAGAGACTGTTTTCAATTACAACAAAGACTCTTGGAAACAGAAAAATCACTTCAAAATCTTGTGCTACCATCACCCAAAACTTCTCCAAATCATTCAAGGTAGCATTGATTGTCACATAATATTTAAAATGAATTTATGTGTGTTTTTGATGATAGTAGTAATAATAGTAGTAGGATATAGATGTAGTTCTCCAGAAGGTATGTACAAAATAGCTGATGTGTGGTCACCACACTCCTAGAATGTGCTTGGCATGTGGTTAAAGTCACATACCATGAAACCTACAATCGGGTGGTACGTGATGTGTGATCCTATTGATACCTCTATATCAGAGTCATATAAAGTGATTAGTCAAAGGTAAAAAGTTTCACCTTGTTAATCAGTTGCTTTATTTTCAACTTGATAAGTCTGATTTATCTGTCAGGGGAAATATTGTTGCTCAAAAAGCGTACTTTTCAGTAGGTCAAAATTATGAAAATTGAATACCAGATTTGAAGTGATAGCAAATTTGATCATATACAACTTTTCTTGAAAAAGGAAGCCTTTCATATTGGGCTGAAAAGTAAAAAGAAAAGTTCTTCCTTTCAGATGGTTTTGTTACAGTGCACAGCATTAGATTTGGTACCCTGTTAAACTTTTCGTATTAAAAAAATATTTTAAGTATAATGGTGATAAAACATGCTTAACAATGAGAGAACAGTAAAGGAAAAACTTTACAAACTTTATCAATGAATGTAGAACTACGATAAGATAGGGTTGTTAACTATACTCAAAAACACTTCATTCATGGTTGTAGGCTTGTGATCTTTCTAATAGACATTTTAGGTATGTGATGTAACATATGTAATGATTGCATGCCATTCTTGACAGGCCCAATAAAAATGCGTAAAATAATTAAAGCTACATTTACATGCTATGATTAATCATGCCGATTTTGGCTATCGTCCTGAAAAATTACAACTCAGAAAAATCTGTAAAAAGAGTACATTTTTTCAGATATGTATCCGATATTTCAATATGGTAGCCAAAATTTACCCAATTAATCACAGCGTGTAAGCATTGCTTAAAAGACTGATCGCTGTGGAAAAGTGGTTTTGAGGATAACTTTAGACTATAAAGCCTGAAGTTATGCTCCTATTTCGAACACTGAGAATATATATTTTTTATTTTCCAATTTTCCTGTTACACTATAATCCGTAATAAAGTTTTTCAAATAGTTTTTATATTTTTCTGCTTGAGACTAATGTTGACTTAAAATATCAGTGGAGGAGGGATTTTTTAGCATTGCTTCAGGCTTTTTAGCAATATTTAAAAATCACTCCTCCACAGTGATTTATTGCTCCCATTTTGAACACTGAATAGTAGACATTTGAATTAATTTTCATGTTTCACAGGTGTTGCAACAAGACTATAAGGATTATCTAATAAATTGAGTAAACATTGTAAGTGTATGCTAAAATAACTATTTTGTAGAATTACTCATGGTTCCAAACAACCAAGTCCACAATCCGACAAAGCCCCTGTCTTAACACTTGCTGATTTGACCCCTGCACCAAGTGAAGCAAGTAGTTTGGAAGGTAGTTTGAGTTATTCTGGTCATTCATTTCATATGTATTCATCACTGAAAGAAGAAAACACAAAATTAGAAAAAAAGGTTAGTATAGAAGGTAATTGAGAAAAATTACAGTGGAACAAAAACTTACATTAAATGGCTGACAATTGTCAAAATAAGAGTAAATAATCACTGTGGAGAAGGATGTTTGACTTTGTAGCCTGAATCTATGCTCAAAAATTACTCCTTCACCATGGTTATTTGATTTGATTGATAAGTCTACTATGATAATGCAGCTTTTAAGGGATACACAATGCAACACTTTGATCACATTTGCATCAGATAAGCCCTTCCATGTCTTGCATCCACGCATGTTCATAATACTACACCCACAATATCTTTGAAATTTGTTTTTTGGTTGCATACCTAGGCTAAGGTAAAATAGGTCAATGGGAGGCTAAACTATATTTTTGAAATCTTAAGCAACCATGGAGGATTTTACGTTCTCTTGGAATCGCAGTATCCAGAGGTATAGAAATTCGTAAATATGTAATGAAGCATTGTCCCTGCCTCTTATTTTATAACTTATTTTATGTCTTAGCATTCAAAACAAGTTATATACAACAATAACGAGCTATGCTCTGTTTTGTTTATCATACTTTGTGTAAACCAAGTAAATAAGTAAAGTTTATCCAGTGTCCACATAATGTGGACAATTTTATTACAGGACTTTTTCTAATTGACTAATATCTGGATCTAACCTAGGTCACAGGAATCAGAGGACTAAAAATAAACCGTGATTTCATACTTATTTCAGAAATCTTCTTCGGTCACTTCGTTAAATAGTAGTGGTCTTATGGATGTTCGTACATTACAAAAGAAATTGTCAGTTTTGCGTGAAGAAAATTCTGCAATGTTTCTGCAGAATAATAAATTACTTACTGAATTAGAGAACACAACTTTTCAACTTCAACAAAGTCGAGAGCAGGTAATTCAATTTTGTTAAAAATCCAGGTTTCTTTGAAATAATTTTGTGAAAATTTAAAAAAAGCTACAGTATTAAAAATTTAATTATAGACCGAAACCAGTTCCCTCCTACACAGGCTTGTTATATAAGAAAGGAACGGGTTATTGATTTAACCACCTTTTACCCTAATGACATAGGTGTTCATTCTGACTTTTGCCATCTTAAAACAATGTTCTTATTCTGAGTTTAAATTAAAGTTTCATGCTATCTCAGTTACATGACCATTCAATGCAGAATATGATTGGAATAAGAGTAACTAATAATCACTGTGGAGAAGGGATTTTACTCTTATATCAACCATTAATATTTTTTAGCTAAGAGAATTAAACTCAAATCTCAATGAACAGAATAAGCTAAAGGAAAATGACAATGACTATGTTACAATTATAAATCTTAAAGAACAACTTGAAAATAAGAATTATGCTGTAAGGTAAGAAGTTCACATATTTTTATTTAAACAAAGTCTAAATGTGGCTCAGGCAGCCTTTACATGGACCCCCGAATGAGTTTCACCCTAAACGATCTTGCATTTGATTATTGCAAGCTTATTCCTGTTGTGCTATCATTTTGAAGTGTAGTATTTATCAAAATGATTTCACTTTGGCATTCTTGACTTAGCATAACATATGTTATTCTAATCTTTTAGAGAACTTGAAGGTTTGGTTGTTCAATTAAGACATCATATACAAGATGAAGAGAAAAAAGAAGAACAAGAAAGACATAGGTTTCTATTTGCAATCTTTCTATTTAACAATATTTACAAAGTTATCAAAATTCTCGAGTCATATTTTACAAACGGTTCTGTAAATAGATTAGCTGTGATTAGATTTTTAAATTCCGTTGCTCAAAAAAGCTCTTCTGTTTGATTTCATTGTTTTCATTTGTGCTATGTATCTGCTGCAGTCTGTTATGCATTAGAAGTGTTTGTTTTACTATAGTGCAACTTTTATTTTCCAAGTTAATGGTAGTTAGTTTGAATTAATTTTGCTTTTTAGTTTGCATGATAAGATGGGTCAGAGTTTAGAAACTATAGAATTATTATCTGAAAAATGTGCAGTTTTGCAGAATTCATGTGAAACGCTTTCAATGCGAGTAAGTATATTGTTTTTCAGAGTTCAAGTGAAACGCTTTCAATGCGAGTAAGAGTACACATTGTTGCGCACTTGTATTTAGGCAAACATCTGCAAATAATAATCTTAATATGACACTGCATGTAGTTTCATTCCTATAGAAACTGAATTTTGATCAAGCTGTGTTTATTGCCTAGCATCAAATAATTGTTTTTGTGAACTTTGCATCATGACACCAAGAAAGTTTATTAAACTGATTTAAAGTACTTACTTATATTCAATGTAAGTGTTCAGTTCAATTAAAAAATATCCATCATGACTTGTCAATGTGATGCCATAATTATAATATCAACACAAAGATAATCATTGCTGAAAATTTGAAGCCTATGATAAATATTCAATGATTTTGTATTTATTTTACTTTAATAAATATTTAATATGCAATTTCAAAGGTGGTTTCAAGAAATGACCAATAACTGTTGAAAGTCACATGCTATAGCTATGACCAAAAAATGTGTAAATTAGGATTATACTAAAATGGGACAAAATTTCAAGATTTCAGCATGTACACAAGAAAAAAACTGGTACCCTGGCGGTATCCTCCCTCACGGCCCAAATATAATGTAACATCATGTACTTAAAACTGCATGAAATTTAACGAACCTAACTTTTGAACAGTTCATGCAATCAAAATCATTATTAATCATTTTCTATGGTTTTAATCTTGCCTTTGCCTTTTCATTACTGCATATATTATTTATTGGTTGTTTCTTAACACTAAAGCACATTTCTGCAAATCATTTTCATTATTTTTTCAAGGAATCAGAGCTTGAAAAGTTTAACAAGAAGTATGAAGAAAAGCTAACAAAATTATCAGAAGAAAATACAACATTAAGGTTTGCTTTCATATCAAACAATTATCATAGTAAAATTTAACAAAAATTAATCTGTGCGGAAGTGGGTTAGGTCAACAAACTGGAAATGGGTTTCTTTGATACGAAGGAATCCATAACAAGATTGTTGGCTCAGAACTCTCTTTGGTAGATTTTATTTTTGAGACGGTCCCATAATGCCACGCTTGAAATTAGAGTAAATGATCACTGTGGAGAAGTCCAGCTAATAACACAACTTGTTATCATTCCACATTATTTATAATTAGAAGTTAATGAACTTGCTAGATTGGTGACTTTATACTCTCTAAAAACATTACGTCTGAGTTCTTATCGACATTATTCAGAATTTCTATTATTTTATTAAACGTTCAGCAGATTAAACTTTCATACATAATAAGAGATACTACCCTTTCAAATTAGAACATTCCTTTATAATTTTGCTGGAATTAGTTTGACAATACAGCACTATGCATTTAGAACATCAAGAATAGTTATCGCGCTCATAATAAACTTTCTTTGCTTTCGTTAAACGTAGAATTGTTGATTGTGAAAGAGGGAAACTATTCCATTAACTATTCTTTAATTTTAGAGAAGAATCAAAGAATGCAAGAACAGAAAATATTAAACTTCAAGAGCAATTGGCTAATTTGAAATCTGAATTAGTAAGCCTTCACGAGACTTCATCAGAATATCAAAGTTTATCTGTTGAGAATTCTGACCTGAAAAATATTGTTGAGACGCAACAAACAAAACTCAGTGATTATGAAGAGGAAGTTTATAGGACAAAAGAACATATGCAACGGTTAGAAATACTCATACAAAAAATTCAAGAAGATAAGCTAACGGCATCTGTAAGAATCTATATATCTTTTTGTTTTGAAGAGGGATTGTGTCGTTCTCCAAGTCATAATGTTAAGAACTATGCTTTGGAAGTTCAGAAATAGTCAGTCAGTAAATTTGACTGAAATATGAAACCATGAAAAAGAATACTCAAATCATCGAAATGATTGTTGTTGTTTTTTGTTGTTTTTACTAAAAATCAATCAATTGTGTAGTAACTATAGGACTTTATTTTTGGTGGACATAATGCACCGAAAATATGTTTGAGATCGAAATTTAATTTGTTTATTCTAAAAATGCCTTGTTGGATGTACTTCAGACATAAAGAGATCGATCAAGAGGTCAGTTACTTGAGTTTGGTAATGAATACAGTTTTGAGTAATTTAGTAACTACATGTAAATGTTTGTATGTGTTGTATTATAGAGACCAGATAGTGGTATTGGGTTTCACTCAAGTAGTGAAACAAAATTAAAGCATGAAGAAGTTGGATCATATCGTTCAGTTATTGCTGATCTCAAACTACAGCTGGCTATGAAAGATACAGAAGTACATAAACTGCAAGCTTTGGTTGCATCTAATACACTTAATCAACAAAAATTAAAAACAGGTGCAATATCATTATCTTACAGTGATGGAGCAAACAAAGACAAATTTTTATGGATATAACACTCTTTCCAAAGGTTTATTTGAACTAAAATCTGTACTTTTCTTCATCGTTTGAAGCAAAGTTTTGGTACAATTTTTGCAACATCGCATATCTGTTTCAACAGATACTTTGTATTTATATCATCTTCTGGATCATCTTGTCAGTCTCTACGACTGGATATTCTTAATATAGATTTCTTAATGTTGATCTTTAGATTTTAGCTTTGAAGGTAGCTGTCTTCATGGTTTGCGATCTGAATTATGTTCTGTTATTGAACATAATCGAATTGGTGATAAAAAACAAGTAGAGCTAGAACAGACCATTACAAGAATAGAAGAAGAAAACTCATCGAAAACATCACAGATTATTGAATTAAATGAACGTTTATCTGATAAAGTAGTATTGTTATCATCATTAGAATATAAATTGACACAAAGGAATAATAAATTAGTACAACTACAACAACAAATTGAAAGAATCACAGAGAAAGATGAACAAACCAAAAGTGAGGTAACTAATCTTATAGTTGTTAAGAACATGATCGTTTCTCCACTTTTTCAATAAAAAATACAATCAAATTCAAATTTAAGATTGAATAATGAAGCCACTTGTGCTATTGAAGAGGTCACCTTCATTATCATAAATAAGGGGTAATGTTAGTTTTGCACACGCAAATGTTTAGTCTGTATATTGCTATCACAATAGTAACTTCAAGGAGTGTGAACCTGAACACATCTGAACACATTCCCATTAAGAGCATACTTGACACTGTATGAAAATCCTACCATATTTCATATAGAACAACAACTCAGCGCTCCATAGTGTATACACATTTTTTTTTATAAGAAACCTGTGTATAAGAAACTTAGTACTAAACCTGTAAACAAATTTAAAAAATTAGAACTACTTCTACTGTGGTAAGAAAAACGCTCTATTTTTATAGTTTTATCAAGTTGAGTATACGGATGAAACAGAGGATTAAAGCTGGATGATGTCAATGGCATAGAGTTTTAGACCAGTGGACCTATTTGCTATACTATATATTATAAACTTGTATTCTTTTGTTCATTGGTTTATTCTATTATGTTTATATGTCTTTATTTTACATATACCTGTCTACAAGAAACTTTTAGTACTAACAATTTTGAAAACAAATAAGAAACTTTCACAACTAATGCCTGTGCTTGTTTTCTTATAAAAATAAAATATGTGTAAAACAAAATCTCTGCTGTCGAAGCAACAACTACTGTCTTTAGTGTACATGTAACGATAACTACTGTCTGTAGTGTATGTAACGACAACTACTGTCTGTAGTGTATGTAACGACAACTACTGTCTGTAGTGTATGGAAAGACAACTACTGTCTTTAGTGTATGGAAAGACAACTACTGTCTTTAGTGTATGTAACGACAACTACTGTCTGTGGTGTATGGAACGACAACTACTGTCTGTAGTGTATGGAACGACAACTACTGTCTGTAGTGTATGGAACGACAACTACTGTCTTTAGTGTATGGAACGACAACTACTGTATGTAGTGTATGGAACAAGAACTACTGTATGTAGTGTATGGAACGACAACTACTGTCTGTAGTGTATGGAACGACAACTACTATCTGTAGTGTATGGAACGACAACTACTGTCTGTAGTGTATGGAACGACAACTACTGTCTGTAGTGTATGGAAAGACAACTACTGTATGTAGTGTATGGAACGATAACTACTGTATGTAGTGTATGGAACGATAACTACTGTATGTAGTGTATGGAACGACAACTACTGTATGTAGTGTATGAAACGTGTATCCAACAGACATGAATTAACGACCACTTATTTTTTTATGAATGCATATTTATTATTGAACCTATTGTGGTTTAAAATATAAAATATTTCAATTTTGTGTATGATAAAATGTTTATATTGATAATATTCACTTTTTTACATTCTATTAAGATTTGTCATGGCCTGTTGGAAAGGACAAACTAGAGATCAATTTCTTGTTTTTTTTGTAGTCTATTTATCATTTCATCTTTATCTTATCTTTGGAGCTATTATATATGTTGAACTAGAAGAATATATTTGTGAAAACAAGATTATCAATAATGCTGACAGTGCATTAATATCTGTTTGTTCTACTTTGGAAGATGCCATGCATAAAAACACTGACAATAAAAACTCGAATGACACATTATCAAAGATATCAAAAATATGTCATAATTATATCGATCTTATGAATTCAAGTCAAATAAACTTAAGTAGAACTGAAAGTTGTCATCATCAACGCGAATATTTTGTTTATAAAAAATGGTATTTTTTTTGCATGACATGTCTTTATACCATTGGCTATGGAAGTGTAGTTCCAATTACAAACAATGGAAAGGTTTTTTGCATGTTTCATACAATATTTGGAATACCATTTGCATTGGCGCATTTATCTATTGCATCATCACTAGTTATCCTTCTCTTGTCAAATATTATATCCTGCTTTGAAAAACAAGTTCTTCGTCATCAAAAAGTACATCATATGAATGAAAAAACCTTTGTTTTTGCTGTTGTTCTTGTCATTCTCTTGTTAGTTATAAGCACATGCATGGTAACACTCGATGAGCAAACTGATTTTCAATTTCTTGATGCATTTTATTTTATGTTTATAACAATGACTACTGTTGGATTTGGTGATTTTGATATTAAGTTGGCACACCGTGTAGGTTGGAATAGACTTTATAATGCACTTATGAGTGCATCTATATTTTTTGGTTTGGCTACATTAGGATCATTGTTCCATCTAACTGCAAGAATAATTCAAAATGGTAGATGGCGAATATTTGATTGTTGTTTTCGTCACAATTCATATGACGTGCATGATAATGATATAAAGAATGTATACAATGAAGGATCAATAATTAAAATTGACACTGCTCTATAATGACATTTGCATTCCATTCAAGTCTGATAAGCTTTAACATATAGAACCCAATACTTGGTTTTCAATTTGTTTGTACAACAGTTGTGCAGTGAATGTATTATAGTTGTAAGATTGATAGTCACATGACATCTGTATGCAAACTTTGTACACACATTTTGCGTACATGTTGTGCAACTGAAAAACAGTTTGTTGTACAAGGTTCTGTTTCCAACATCTCTTACGACGATCACATAACTACTGTACAACAAATTTATTAGAAATCAAGCATATGGTGTTGTTATGGTTTGAATGGAGGGACATGATAGTCAGAAGTAAGGAGATACCATAAAATACCGAATTAATTGCAGAGTGCACTCATTAAAAATTTCAGATTTTATTGGGTGACTTATTTATAATACTTACTTATATAAAATAGTCAAGGAAATGTATATTGCACCCGGTTTTTTATGCTTTAACATTAGGATGTATTAAATATTCATCATCATGTTTCAAGATTAAATCTTCTTGAGATACATCCTCCATATCACTCTCAGTCAAATGCTTGACGACAGGCTTTGTACAGACCGATATCGATTCTATATTCTTAACAACCATAATGGTAGCTAAAACGTAAACGAAGCAAAAAACGAAACATAGGAATGACATTAATCATTCAGTTTTAAAAATATTCATGCTACTCAGTTGAATGCACATCAAACAGTTTAAGTATAGACAGTCTAGGATCTTGACATGTCGCTTCTAACAAACAATAGGACAGTCATATTTATTAAACTCAGATAATGACGAAGAATTCAATATATCAAACACGATGAATTATTCTATCTTTCTTCAAGTAGCGGAGTAATTACGGTATGGACATTCACTTCTACAGAGACAACTTCTTGTGGTACAACTATAATAACTGTACTTTTAACATCATTGTGCAATGCTCTCCACGTGATCCTTGTGAAAAAACAGCTAAAATCTCAAAACATTTTGCGATGACAAAAATAATAAACAACACTCTAGATTATTTGTGGTTACCAGGTTAGGAGACCCTCACCAAACATGACTAGATTATTGGTGGTTACCAGGTTAGGGAACCCTCACCAAACATGGCTATATTATTTGTGGTTACCAGGTTAAGGAACCCTCACCAAACATGGCTAGATTATTTGTGGTTACCAGGTTAGGGAACCCTTACCAAACATGGCTAAATTATATGTGGTTACCAGGCTAAGGAACCCTCACCAAACATGGCTAGATTATTGGTGGTTACCAGGTTAGGAAACTCTCACCAAACATGGCTAGATTATTGGTGGTTACCAGGTTAGGAAACCCTCACCAAACATGGCTAGATTATTTGTGGTTACCAGGTTAGGGAACCCTTACCAAACATGGCTAGATTATTTGTGGTTACCAGGTTAGGAAACCCTCACCAAACATGGCTAGATTATTGGTGGTTACCAAGTTAGGAAACTCTCACCAAACATGGCTATATTATTGGTGGTTACCAGGTTAGGAAACTCTCACCAAACATGGCTAGATTATTGGTGGTTACCAGGTTAGGGAACCCTCACCAAACATGGCTAGATTTTTTGTGGTTATCAGGTTAGGGAACCCTAAAAAAATATTTGGAACAGAACTATTATTTCTTGAATAATCAAATCTTCTTTCGTTTACTCAAGAACAGTTTTTTGGAAACAAACCTTTACATATCCAGTTTCAAATAGGAAAGCTCGAGTATTTTAGGTTTACTGTATTGAGCATAACCTGAAAATTTCAGGGCTCTACCTTATACCATTCTCGAGATATCAATGCTAGAATAATGTAAAACATTCAAAAAAGATGCAAAATGGAGAAAACATGCCGTAAAAAAAGTTAAAATGATTCTGTAAAGGTTTCACTTATTCCCAACATGTTATTAAGAAGTTTCAGTTTAAACTACTACTGATATAAAAACAACTCTTACTATGTTTATATTTTTATGCGCTTTGCAACTGTACTGGCTTTCTGATTCAGATTGCTTCGTCAGATGCATTTTCTATATCAGAAATATTATATTCATATATACATGAGACTGACTAAATTGGATGAGTATAAAAGCTTATACTGAGTAGTTAACGTTATTTATAAATTCTTCAAAATATAAAAAAAGTTAAAATTCTCCTGACAAGTAATTAACTCCTTCCTTTTATCACTCTTTTTCTTTTTCTGTCCATGGATGTATTATCTTTGCAAACATATAGTTTCGGGTGCCTGCTATGCAGCTTTTTTCAAACCATCTTTTGATTTACTGATATACAACCAGAAACAATATATTTCCCAGGATCAATTTCCAACAGGCACGAGCACCGATGCTGAAATTAGTAATTGCATCATAAATCCCAACTTAAACTGTTCTAAACCAACGTATGTCATTCTGGATAAGCGTTTTTGTATCATTCCATTAAATGATTCATTCTGATTTTGAGCCATGCAATGTAGGCACTTTTCCAACAGTGTTGTTTCTCCCAGATCCTTGTAGATGGGTTTGAGATTTAATATAATATCGTATGGCAACACTTTGCCGTGGTGGAAGCTGTTGCCACCAGTAGTCTTATCCACTTGGTAACCACACCAGCTAGAACTCCCTTTTGGATAGTGGTCATGCCATGGGTCCAAAGTAGATGATTAGACAGCCTCTATTTAAAAATGGAGTGATTTTATTTGCTTTTTATCCACGTGGCTTATATATTTTCGTTTTAAAGAAGTAGTGTAGTCAAATTTACAGCAAGTATTCAAGTATTATGCTGGTTGTGTAATGATGCTTTAGAAAATGTATAGTTTTGTAGTGAGAAATAATATTAGGTGTTAAATATGAATATGTATTCAGGCCTGGCTCGTGCTCGCGTACAAGTTGTGTAAATAACTTATTTAGTACTCATTTAGTATTCGATTGAATGGACTTCACATACTTTAGTCATATTATTATTGTGAATATATTATTCTTTATTCAAGGTTCATACATTTATTGATTTTTCTATAGAGATAGAAAATAGGACTTAACGCACAGTTTCTTTAAGCTTTAAATGCAATTTGGATTTTTCAATTTGAGAAAAGGTCATGGCTTGTTGTGAAAAGAAAACAAGACATCAATTTTATTCTTTTGTTGCAGTTTATATTATTTTCCACTTTTATCTCCTCCTTGGAGCTCTTGTTTTTGTTGAATTAGAAGAATATAAATGTGAAAACAAGATCATTAATACTGCTGACAATGCATTTAAATCTGCTTGTTCATCTTTGGAAGATACTATAACCACTGACAATAAAAACTTAAATGACACCTTATCAGAGATAACAAAAATATGTCATAATTATTTTGAGCAACAGTATTCTAAATATCAAAACACAACTGACGATTGTTATCATAGAAGAGATTTTTATGTTTACAAGATGTGGTACTACTTTTGCACAACAAGTCTTTATACAATTGGGTATGGAGATATAGTTCCACGTACAGACAATGGAAAAGTATTTTGTATGTTCTACACCATATTTGGAATCCCACTTGCATTGGCACATTTATCCATGATGTCATCTCTCGTCATACATCTCTTATCGACTATTATTGCTTCCTTGGAAAAACAAATATTTCAGCATCAAAATGTTGATCATATGAATGAAAAAACCTTTGTATTTGCTGCTGTTCTTGTAATTCTCTTGTTATTTCTAAGCGCATATGTGTCAACACATGAACATTTAGAAAACCTTCGGTATCTTGATGGGTTTTATTTCAGTTTTATTACAATCACTACGGTTGGATTAGGTGATTTCTCGATTAATATGAAATCTCATGAGGGAATGGACTTGTTTTATACGATACTTATGGGGACGTGTATGTTTTATGGTATTGCTATATTAGCTACATTGCTAAATCTTGTTTCAAGAATAATTCAAGATGGTAGATGGCGAATATTTAATTGTTGTTTTCACCACAACACTCAATCATATAATGTACATGATAATAATATGAAGAAAGTGACGTTTATGTGCAATGACGGATCAATAATTAAAATTCCACCTGATTCATAACAATTTTACCACAATTTTAAGTGTTTGTACTAGCACGTATTCACTGTGGAAATAAAAATGAAACTTGTGACTTTCTAGAATGTTTATTAAGAATAACACATTGAATCCAGCCCAAAAGAGGGTCCAGAATTTCGATGCTAGCCTCTTCAAATCCAGAAAAAAAGTGTCCCTTTCTTATTTGCTTTAGATTAGATATTTGATTGTAGATCACTCCCTGAGGAACATTATTAGAAATAGTAAAAACATGTAGCTATCGAAATAAGAGTAAATAATGTGAAGAAGGGATTTTTGAACATAACTTCAGGCTTTGCAGTGAGTATTTACTCTCATTACGAGTGCTGAACATATTCACTAAGAGTTGATTTCCAGCTTTAAGTTCTGCCAATGGAAATGTGTACCTAGTTGACCATTGTAATTCTGCAGCGTTTCAATGGCATTATTGTGTTAAACCACATCCCTGAAAATGAAACCCTGCCCTGTTTTAAGAGTTCTGTCCTTTCTATTTGCAGTACAACTATACATGTCCATGATGCTAACAGTAAGCAATACACCATCTCATATTACATATAAGGACTTAACTATAAATTATGTAAATCATGTATATTTTGATAAAAAATAATGTTTTTTATTTGTTATAATATGAAAAATTTAAAGATAAAGCTTCCCCGAAATCAAAATGCATTCACATCAAAGATCGTTGATTGCAGATTAACTTTCTTACTTTCAAGATTGCAACTTTAAAACTCAAATATTTATCAGATGTCTATATAAAGATTATTCTTAGGTGTACATATTCGTTTTTCCCAATTGCCCATGTAGAATAGTCCCCTCTTTTCTCATTACCAGTGTGAAAGGTAAATCTCAGTGTCTTGTTTGATGCACGAACTGGGATGACAACATTGAAATGAATGGGGAAAAAATGCGAAAATAGACTTGATATATAAAGTATTTGAAGGCTACACTATCTAAGTAGTAAGATTAGTTTATTTATATGTGCTCAGTGCAGAATTATCTACATCCATGCATGCACTTTCTAAGAAAAAAAAATGTTGATATAATTAGTAATGTGAGCATGGAGAGAAAAGACGAGGAAAGTAAGAAGCACTACATACTTTTAATATTTTTATAAGAACACCAACGTTCAAATCTTGAAATACATTATTAGAACAAATTAAGAACAATCTGAAGTTGATATAAATGACAGAGACAATTGTTTTTAAGCAAGATAATTTAGTATGTAAAGTACAACCACACATTTGAATTGGATGAAAACACAAAAAGAGGACACTTAGAAGAAAGAATCAAAAGCAGCCGACGGAGGTGTTATTAAGGCGTTCTGTTATTAGGTGTTCTGAGGGGGTATACTGGCTGGGAAATAGACCTGTTCTTAGGTTCCAGAAAAAAAGATACAGCTGGAGATTTGACCTGTTCTTTCACTATTGATCATCTCCTGGCTGGGAAAATGATCTGTTCTGAGCT
>JAULBZ010003635.1:0-16042 GCA_032360805.1 Neoturris breviconis
AACATGTAATTCGCTCTTGAAAATGACTACAGTATGTAGTCGAAACGTCGAATTCTGCGTCTTCATTTTTCCAACATGTTTGATTGTCGACTAATAACATATATTTACAATTTATCTTTGGCCCATAGAAATAAAGGGAATCGAGGTTTGAAATCAAACACCACCGAGCCTCAGTCAAAATTTACTGATGCCAATAAAAACGAATCGTGTATTTCAATCTTCTCTTTTCCGTTTTGTTAAGGTACTAGGGTAATTATGGTTGATGTGGACAACAAAATCTTTTTCATTAGAAGCTTATGACTAAATAAGCACGTTCACACGTGGTCAATAGTTAATCAACTAAGTGTTGGAACGTGCTCTATCTGATTATCTAATTAAGCAAGTAAGGGATGTCTGAATGGATTAACAAATAATTGATGGCTATTTTAGATCTCAACTTACAAAGAAATAACAGGAAGAAAAGGATATGAGTTACGTCTGTTTCAATTCATTGGAAAGGAATCATTAATGAGCACGCAATGACGTATCAACGTTGAAAATTAAATCATCCCGATTTTGTGACGTCTTTGCGATGTTGATAAGACGTCATTCAACTGATGTATATGGTCACATGCCCTAGTGATCTCTAAATCTATAGAAATAATTTATATATTTCTAGCGACAAATTTCACTCAGTGGGAACTCGACGTTTAATAAACGTTCAAAAGACGTCGTTTTGTCGTTGAGACGTCAAAACAACTTCTTTTCGACGTTGATTAGACGTCGACTAATCGAATTCATTTCCTAGATTTCATCACCAAAATAAAATTTACAAAGCAGAGTACTGCGTAAACGTTCTTGCTATTGATTGGTTTATTCGTACTGAAGAAACCAATCAATTGCAAGTTATTTTAAAACAGAAAGGAATTAAGAATAAATAAGCGAATTTCCAAATTGTTGACGTTATTAGGTAGTCCTTCACGCTGTTATATATTTTATAGAAAATTATGATACAGCTTCGATTACATGATTTTATCAGATTTTACTAGACGTCGCATCTGCTGACAGTGTAAAAATAGTTTATTTTATTTTTAGCCGCGCAAAGTCGCTTTAAGAACTCGCTTGAGAGCGAGTGTTGTCGGTGTTGTCAAAACAACTGGCAAAAACTCAATTTTCTTTTCTTTGGGGTTCACTTTATTTGGTTTGGTTTGGTTTGGTTCGGTTTTGGTTTGGAAAGTCCAGATAGTATGTGCGTGAAGATTGGATTTGCAGACTAGGCTTTTTAGGGGCTCCTCAACACTTGGAGATCTCCGGATTGTTTTAGTATTACACCATAAAAATTGGCTCGATATTAGTGCCAACTGTAATGAAAATTTAGGTACAAATATTTTTTGATGACGTCATTATTTTTTAATTTTGCCTGGAAATGTTTTTTTTGTGAAATATTTGTTTCTTCTTCGTAAAATATAAAACCCTAAAAATAGTAAAATATATATATTTATTTATTTTTGATACTGTTGAACTTCAAAACGGGTGTGATCAAGGGGGGGGGAAAAGTTGTCTAACGGATAATTATACATTGCACGACTATTAGTTTCATGCTATTGCGTTGTAAAGGTTTATATATACAATGAAATTTCATGATGTTACTGACATTGTCACAGGTTGTATGGTATATTATGGATTACGGTGGAATCTTTTGTATGGTCGGAATGGGATGAAATGGAATGGCATAGAATCGAACGAGATCGGAAAATTCAATTTCCATTGAATATATCGCACTCAAAAAAATTTATATAAAATATATAAAAATGGTTGCTTTAAGTAAATTCTTCTAAAAGAACAAAACTTCTTTGTTGGTTGAGAAGAAGATTAGAGAAAAGAATATAGTATGCAAATTCTGTTTGAGTTAGAATTGGTTAGATAAATATTTATAGTAGAAGAGTTAGCTGTGCGAGGCAACAAATATAAGACAATGTGGGCTAACTCAAGGTTTAGCAGACTGCATGGGTAAATGGCGATTGCAAACATCGCGTACCCAGCCGGCAAAAACCTGTTCCAAGTCAGCAAAATAACGTTAGAACAACGAACAGGTTTTTGCCGGCTGCGTACCAACACTATATAATGCTGAACTGGTCTGGTGTTCCTGTATATGATTAGAAGAGGTGTTTGTATTTGTGTTTTGTTAAATTAAAGATATGCAAAGAATACTGTAAGGTATCTGCTTTTATCTGCTATACCTGTTTTTGTCTGAACTGAACCAACCCAGGGTTGATTATAAGTCTAGTCTTCACATCAGAAGATCACCCTTGTAATAATTCCAACGAAAATGACAGTTCTAATGTTTGAGAAAAGGAACGTAGGTTCTGAAATTCTATTTCGTGAATAGAGAGATATTGAGAGATCTACAACTTTGATCACATTGCATCTTCTCTCTTTATACCTTTTCATCTCTTTTAGACGTCAAGAGAGAAGAACCACTGCCCATTGAGCAGAAACCTCTTCAAAGTCCCCAATAAAGACGCTAGGATAACGTTGCGTTGTTCTAGCGTCTTTACTGCTGTCTTTGAGCAAGGTTTCACCCATTAGGCGGTATCGAAGTTGACGTTCCACTTGCGCAGAATTAGTTCAATCGTTCCGCATTTATAGAAACTGTTGTTTGACAAATACTATCTATTCCCTTCCAGAATAAAATTGATATAATTACGATATAATTTTTATTTACAAATGCTAACTGATATATATTAATTTTAAACAAGATTTCCAACACTCCATGGTCAAACTGTGACGAAACAACTTTCAAATGTTGATTAAACCGTTGTTTTAATATGGTATGTCCACTTATGAAATATATTAATTGTGATAACAATAGGTGTCATGTAACACGGATGCCATTTTGAAATTTTCAATATACTCATTCCAATAAGGTTTTTTTGATGTCGTGATATTAGTAAAAGTAAATTTTCTTCGTGAGCGACTATTTCAACACCTAAAGAAAGTGTTACGGGTAATATATTTGGTGTTACTCCATTTTTCACATAATTGCAATATGGTTCTTCTATCTTGTCGCCTTTTCGTGCCGTGTTTTACCACTTCATCTTGTTTTGTGTTTTTTTTAATCGTGTGTTTTACACCACATATATGCCTTTGGGCACACGATGTCGTAACAACGTTAAAACGACGTCGCTGATATTGTTACGACGTTTATTACAACATTGTTTCGACATCTTGTGCCGTCAGGGATGTATTACTGAACAGTTCATGAGTGGATGTAATCCGTTTGAAGATGCTTTTAGCGTTAATCCGACGTCATATGACTGTTGGATGTTACGAATTTGCAATGTTTTTAACTTTATCTAGAAACTTATCCGCTTCATTCATAGCTACATCAAGTGATCGTAATTTTTGTCGTAAAGCTTCCGATCGTATCGTCGCTGCTCGTTTACGTGGCGACATGTTTTCGAATGTCCGACTGCTTGCTGACATCTTGCTGTCTGAGTTCTAAATAATTAATGAACAAGAATTAACAAAAAAAAGTTTTTTTAAAAATCTTAGTGAGTGAGGGCATGTTCAATCACCGCACAAGATGCTAGTACAATGTTGTTTGACTCTTAGCTTCTTCACTGCTGACTTTGAACAAGTCTCTTCACACTAGGAATATAATCAGGTTTTGTTGACGTCAGCAATTCACCACATACACCTGTCGTCGTGCATCACCTGTGGAGGATAGTAAAAAGGTATAGTGAAAAAACTCCTCCATAGGTGGTAACTGTTAGTTATTTTTAGATTTGACCAGTCAGCATATGATGTCGGACTATTGTTGAAACAATGTTAAAAGTAACGTCGCGACTCGTTTTCACGATGATATGCTGTCATGTAATCTTAAACCAATCGTATTATAAATTCCAAAAATATTCAAAAGAAAAAAAAACAAGTTATCCAATAGGATGGTAAAAGGAAGCATCTACATCGTTATACAATTGTAGTGGCTATTAACATTATAGTTCTTAATACGTATCGAACGAACCAACACGTACAGTTTTTACATTCGAGGTCGACTTTTCAACAGAGAATGGAAATTATATGACCTTGCTGTCCCGGCAGATACACGACTTCCAATCAACGGCAATGCGATGCTGCAACGTCGGTTTGACATTATTGATCCGATGTCACGTACACATTGGGGTATATTTTTTCTTTATCGGAAACTGATTGATGTCATGTGTGCAAATTAAATGATTATTGCTTAATATTTTTAAACTTTAAATTGTCACTCTTGGAATTTTATTTCAAGGTTAACCACGTGGTCAATTCACGGTTAAATTAATTAATTCATTAATTTCAAATTAATATTAATTAATGAGTAACCTCTCCCTCCCACCTAATAATGAGTAACCCTCCCACCTATTCCAACCTATCCGATCAACCAGACGTAAGTTTAACCTTGACGCTACCGAGATTTAAAATTGTGAAATCAATGTTCCTTTTTCGCATACATACCACAACGTAAAATACTAAATACGGTCCTCTATATTCCCATATTTGGACTGTATATTGCCATATATGGTAATAAATACGCAGTCGAAGTACGGGCATATACGGGTCCGTTTTCAGTAGTATTTTACGCCGTGTCATCCATGTATTATATCTAACTTATTATATGTTTTGTTTTTGTAAACAACAGCTTTATATGCACTACACGCTGATAATTTTCCAAAAAATAAGCCACATCTAAACCTGACCTAGTGCCTTACCTGTCCGCGTGCTCTACGTGCCTGCGTTCCCCACCTTCTCCACGCTCTACGTTCACTGTATACATTTTGCAGATCAGAAATTTGCTACATTATTGTTTTGCATTAATTAACCCTTCGTTAGCATGGTGGGGTACCCCCGGAAACTTCTTAATTTATGGGAAGGTATTAGAAGATTCAGGGGGCAAAGAGGGCACGACGGAGGCACGCGATTTAACAAACTCAAATTAACTCTCTTTAAATCAACTAAAAAGTTGCTATTGGATCGAAATTTTGAAATGATTATTCAGCAAAATAAATTTATTACCTTTTTTATATTTCTTGGTTCCAATGCTGATTTTGATCGCATTCTATAATGTTCTTCCGATTTTATTAGAACGTTTTCTTGATTAGATGAACCTGAGAGAGTTGTTACAGGAGTTGATACTGTGCGATGAAACCTATTCTGAATTGGTGCTTCTTGTTCTGGTGTCTCTGACTCGGTATATTCGTTTTCACCAGTTAGTTCTTTATCTATATAAATTTGGTTGACACTTTGCGATCGATGGAACATAGATTCTGCTTGTGGAACATTCAAAGCTTTTCGTTTGATTTTGTTACGACGAATTTCGTTCATTTCACGACCAATTTGTCCAGTTGATGCAATTTGCTGAAGTATAGATAAATATTTGACAATCATAAACCATACATTGTTAAGTAACATATTTTTTAATGTTATACCGTTTCTTCGGTAGAACCCAGTTGTCAATGGATTTTATTTTTCTATGGCCGGAGAAATCTTACGAAGATAAAAAAGGATTTTACGACATCATTAAATATATAGTTTAGCATTTATTCCCGACATTATATATTATGATACTCAGAGAGAGAAAACTAATAACGCTTGCTGTCGGAACCCCTTACCCAGTGAGAAAAATCATGTTTAAAGTCCGCAGTAAAGGCACTAGGACGTTGTTATAGTGTCTTTACTGCTGACTTTGAACGAGATTTTGCCCACTCGGTAGAGACATGAAACAGAACGATAATAGCTATCTCTATTATAATGTTATAAATATAGAAAACTTACCTTTGCAAGTACTGCACTATACAATCTGAGATTGGAAGCATATATTTCTTTATATGCTGGTGATGTTGTTATATCAATTTGTTTACGTTTAACTCTTGGACTCAGTATGTAAGAATTTCTTTGATACAAACGATCTTCTTCTTCTATACCTGATTTTCTTAGATCAATATCTGATCCTCCAACTGGAAGATGTTGTGTTGGTATGGTTAGCCTTAAATCATCTGCAGTATATGCTTTTTGTTTCTCTTTTCTTGGTTTCGTAAGATTTCTACGCGTTAATTTAGGAGAATTTAACATGCTAATATTTGAACTGCTTGTTGTTGGTCGTATCATCAGTGATGAAAATGAACGTGATAAATTAGTTTCAATAGATGTTTTCTTGTTGTTGTTGTTGTTTTTGTTATTATTTATATCAGCAACGATCTCTTTTTTCTGTGTTTCTTGTTCTCTAAATCTGCGAAAACCATCCAACAACCTATCAGTTTCTTTATCACTATCTTCAGAATCGAAAAAATCAAGCGACTCGTCACTGTCTGTCAATAAATCGTCGTTATACTTGTCGTTATTGTTATTTTTCATTTTCTGTATATTTTCATCAAATGTTTTCCATGAATTATCGTTTCTTGTATTCTCTTTCTCATAAGAGTGATTGTCATGTTTATTTTTAGGATCATCGTTTGTGATTTTCTGTATACATTTTGAATGTACTTCAATTGTTGGGTACATACTATCATCATTTGTGATGTTCTGTATGCATTTTGATAGAATTTCAGTGGATTTGTATGTACCATCATCATTTGCTGTGTTCTTTATACATTTAGAACGGACATTAGTTGCTGTACATATATTATCATCAATAATTCTCTGCATCCCTTCTAGATGATCATTAGACGGCTTATACACGTTAATATAGCTTGTGGTAATTTTCACCATCTTTGAAATTTACTCTTCTGTTAAAATTATATATAAATTCGGGTACACATACAAAGATACTAATTGAATAACAAATGAAATCATATCAACTGTCTATTTTATGTCATCCGGAAATAATTAATCAAGACTATTGATTACATCACTTATGAAGTACTTGTTGCAACGGCAAAGCTAAGTACTACCGCAAGTAATTCCTTACTCATCATTTTCATAACCAACAGTGTTTTCACATGAGTCATAATTAGCTATTCAGAGTGTTGCATTTTTTAGTCGATTTAGTATGTTTATGAGAATATAGAACTTACTTTCGAAAATGTGCTCTTTTATACATTCCCAAAGATCAAAACAGAACAACCCCAGTGCGCGTAAACTTGCTGAAAGTCTGCTGTAAGGTCGCTAGAACAACGTTTTGAACGTTGTCTTAGCGTCTTGACTGCGGACTTTGAACAGGTTTTCGTAATTAAAGCACGCGATGCTTAATTAACGTTCAATCCAGCCGGCATAAGATGTCGGATCAACGTTGACATTGTTTCGACGTAACATCCCGTGTACCCTAAAAATTGTTGTCGTTTTCATGTTAAAGGCGGATTTCCACTTAAGTAGATTTGGTCGCACGGGAAGCGGTGCCTGCGCGACTAGATCGAACAATGTGGAAACTGGATTTAATTTTCTGAGTGAATTTAAAAATAAAAATATACTCGTCGACCTGTTTCCTTCGCTCTGGTAGTTGACCTGACTTTAACTACCAAAAGCGGCTGCCGCGATCAGATGTATTGCGCAATAGTTACAAGCCAAACAGAAAGACAATGAGCAAATTTCCTTAGTGAAAACCCACCATTAGACGACAACATAACAAATTCTCTACGTTCTAGGGCCAGAGAAATCTTACGAAGATTTAAAGTATTTTACGACATCATTAAATATATGGTTTAGCATTTATTCCTGACATTATATATTGAGAGAGAGAAAACTAATAACGCTTGCTGTCGGAACCCCTTACCCAGTGGGAAAAATCATGTTCAAAGTTCAAAGGCACTAGGACGTTGTTATAGTGTCTTTACTGCGGACTTTGAACGATTTTTTGCCCACTCGGTAGGGACATAAAACAGAACGAGAGTAGCTATCGCTGTTATAATTATATATATATAGGTGAAAGTCAAAGAATTTCCTTAGTGAAAACTCACCTTTAGACGCCAACATAACAACTTCTCTACGTTAGATAAGCTTCATGTGAGGGCAGAAGGGGTAAAAAAGGGGTAAAAACCGGTTTAAAGTCCGCAATAAAGACGCTAGAATAACCTTAAAAACGTTGTTCTAGCGTCTTTACTGCTGATTTTGAGTTCTTGCTCAATGGGATACCTAATATTCAAATGAAAACAAATCAATCTAAGGAATATTTGACATTGCCCAAAATCCCACTGCCTTTTCAACGGAAAAAATCAGCCCATGCGGGGTAGAGGATTTGTGCTCCCATAAACATAAACATAAATATAGTGTGCAACACCCCTCTGACCCCTACCCCCGAATCCCGAACATATGAACTTTCTCACGTTAAATGATTTACAATTAATAAACCCGGTGGCTCTACTTGAACATTGCGTAGGACATAATCGCCTTACTCTAGCAACTTTTGGCATGAAGGTTAACTACGGTATATCTCAAAGGAATAGAAATCAAGGTAAGGGAAATGACGTTCGGTATCTAATTGAAGTAACTTATGGGAAAATTCCCATGGTAACGAGAAAATTCAATCAAATTGATTGTTCGAGACCACAATTTGACGAATTTAAAAATTTTATTAGGGTTTTCATATTTAGCTAGATATACAAACATATAGCTAAGTTCGACCAAATGTGGATAAATAAGAGTTTTGTATCGACGAACTAGCAATTGTGGTCATAAATACTTGATAAAAAGGGAAATTCGTGCAAAAATTAGGAATTTCAACTTTGACTATAAGCCTTATATTTTTACGAGCAAGGTGAGCAGAACGAAAGTTCGAATTTGTTTCAAGAGCCTGGGTACTAGGCTGCTAGAATTAAGAAGAAGAAGAAGAAGAAGAAGTCTTAAGTCTACTCGATAAATCTCTAGGAACTTCTCTTAGTTGTTTTCCGCATTTATATTTTACTTGTGGTGTATATTACTCTTTAAAATTCACAAGTTTTATCAAAATTTATGACCATGATTGTAGCAATGGATTGATTTTTATCTTTCTTTTTCGTTTGTTTATTCGTATAAAGAAACCAAACACTTACAAGTGAGTTGAAAGTAATTTTTGCGTTTCCACGTGTTATTTCTATTTTCTCCATTACTTAAATTAGCGATATTAATATTCGTGCATATTAATTTTTTACAGATTTCTTTTGTGGACAAAACCGTGAAAATAAGAGCCCCCGCGAAAAATCATGAGTATTATGAGTACGACCGCGAACATGAAGGCAATTTTTTATACTCGCGAAATGTTACGCTGTTCATCTCGTATCTCGTGATCCATAGGTTAGAGAAACATACCTTTATAATCGAATTACTTATATAGGAAATAACAATTACGAAGGGGGACATATTTAAAAACATAATTATTCGTTGTTGATTGTATCGTGTATATCCTTGTGTGGTAATGTGTCGGAAACATGAAATATTGTACAATAATAAGGAAGTAAATATCCCATTTCGCAAAAACTTGTTCAAAGTCCGCAGTAAAGATGCTAGAACAAAGGCAAACGATATTGTTCGAGCGTCTTTACTGCTGACTTTGAACAAGTTTTTACTCAAAGGGATGTTAAATATTCAAATGAAAACAAGTCAATTTAAGGAATCGCATTTAGTAGAAAGATTTATCAAAACTAATACTGAACTCAACAATTAATTAATTTGTTCCCTTCATAGAGAAACCAATCAAACGTAAGATCGTTTAAACATCGTGTACGCTTTTCTTTTATAAGGAACTCAGAAATTGAGCGAGAACTGGAGCTTCTTATTCTTCACCAATATTTTGGGACTCAAGATTTCAGTTGTTTATTAAATTGTGTCCATTAACGTTTTTTTTGTCCAAATAAGTAAAAATCCACTTACATGTGTTTTAGAGGTTAAAATCACTAACATATATTTGGTTGTTTCCAGTTTTGTGTTTCTTATTTTGTTTGCCAAAATTTAGTACTGCTTCTAATTATGTACTCTTTTAAAATAGACATTCGCAAAATATACCGGCGTATACCGCATAATATTGATGTCATTCGTTACTTTAATTTCAACAAAACATTGTATAAAAATTGAAATTCTTGAAAAAAATAATCACTCTGGAAGTTTTATCGATGTTAACGATGAACGAACGACGTTCTTCTAGCCTCTTTACTGCGGCCTTTGGACACGTTTTTTGCCCAATGGAAAGCGTAAAACCAGTTGTACAGAAAGGAGTACCTTGTGAAAGTTGACATTTATTGGTTTCTTTGTACTATAAACCAATCAAATCGCAAGTTCCTCGACATTATTCAATAACTTGGATCTCTGTTTTCCATAAAATTTACGAAGAGACTAAATTATATTTTTTTGTACCAAAAACAATAATGTGTTTGTAATGGATTGTTTAATTTGTCGGTAGGTATGAAGAAATCAATACTTTGGAAGGTTGTTGATTCAATCCTCTTGCCTGTACTTTTGATTTGTTTAGAAAATTCCATGAGTCTGAAGAGACCAGGCATATCTACTCGAATTAGGAAAAGTTTGAATTATATTCCAATCACAAAGATACTATACTTCGTGTTAAGTCAAAATAATTCCTAGCATATAAACTCTCTTTTAAACCCTATTCAGGCCGGAGAGTGTGGGGAGGAGGGAGGAAAGGGAAGGGGCTTGGGGGCACGAACCCTTCCACTGCTAAACTTTTTACATAACTTTTAAATGACTTTTTCCATCAATTTATCTAGGATCATTTGGAAAATTTCTTCTTCGGTAACTAGGGACAATTTCCCGTAGCAACCATATTTTTGCCTGGTGGTAAAACATTTTTTTCAAAAAATAATCATTTTGGTATAATAGTAATTCTTTTTTTTCTACACTCCCTATTTTCATTATGACGTCATCGTGAACAATGACGTCATCAAACAAAATATGCTAAAATGTTAAATAAGTGCTCACCTAACTTTCTGAAAAGTTTCAACACTACAACATGGTTCCATCAAAAGTTATGCATGGTTCCATCAGCATGGCTACATCAAAAGTTCCATCAAAAGCTATCAAAAAGGAGGGGGCAATTTGTGCTTCCAACTATTTAGACCCCGCAAAAGCCCGGCCTGAATAGGGTTAATAGTCATATTTTTAGCATATTTTAAGGGTGTAATGATTTAATAAACTGCTTAGTTAGTTTTTAGATTAATATTAACCTAATTCGAATCGTTAATAGAACATTTGAAACTTATTGACTTATTAGCATAGTCTCTATAATTAAAGTGTGTTTTTTCTTCGAAATAAATTGTGAATATAACTTGGGTTATCTACATTTCGAACTGGAACAAAAGACATTGTCCAATTACTACTTATGGTGAAGGATTGTTTGGATAGTGTTTGTCACATGATCATTTCAGTTTCCTCGAAATTCTTGATTTATCAAGTTTAGGGTATTTGTACGGGATTTTGGCAGACCAGAACATTTTTAATCGCTAAAATGTCAAAATTCAATTATCAATATTATCAATTCTGGGATCAAATCCGACAAAAACGGAAATGCGAATAACTTTAGAATTTGTCCATAGGCTCATACTGAGTTGAATTCTTTTGTGCCCCAAAAGTTCTGATTTCCTTGACTTTTCCGATTTCGACAAAGTTTGGAGTTATTTCGAATTTCTGGGTCATTTTTTTCTGGAACGCTTTTTCTAAAACTGGAAGGAAAATACAAGAATTATCCCTACAAAAACCGAATACGAAACGGAACTGCTTCAATTGCATTTTGAATAACACACGAGTTTTTGAAAAAGCATCGATTTTAAAATAACATATGATGTCGTCGTCAAAAGCTGTTGACGTAAGTTTCTTAAAGTTAGAAATAACTGATCAACAATTATCAATCTTTCAACCTCCAATAGCCTAGTCTTATTAGGGTTATACCATTTAAAAGCATCTTTAACTAATTTTGAACCGACGTCGTGTGACTACTGGGATAAGCTACAGATGTTAAAATAAATACGCATATTTTTGTTTTCCACATTTTACATGACGAAAGGCATCTTTAAATGTTATGTGTTTTTTTGCCAGACAAACAATATATTTAATGATTAAATTAGCTAATTTGTAATTCCTGCAATCCATGTTTCCTTGTGGCGCATTTTCCTTTCTTATAGAATTCAATTCCGAAAGATATTTCCCTTACAATAACAATGTTAAACTTTAGCAACACAGCATTACTCTTTCTAATTATTTTCCGGAGTGTGTTAATAACTAAATCTGCGCTCCATTCTTGACCAGGGACCTATCACTGACGCAGATTGAGGATATACAGTTAACGTAATAATATTTTGCTGTGCGGTTACGCCTTTGGGCATTGATCGGTAAACAAAAAATAGCTACAGAACTGTGATTGCATAGGTAGGGTTCGATCTAATATCTTCCCAGCCGGCAAAAGCCTGTTCAAAGTCAGCAAAATAACGTTAGAACAACATTCAAATAGCGTTGTTCTAACGCTATTTTTCAGATTTTGAACAGGTTTGTTTTCTCCGAATTTGAAATCTCTGAATTACAAATGAATGCCAAAATCACTGTGGAGGAGTGATTTTTGAGCATTTCTTTAAGTTTTCTAGCTCAAACATCCCTCCTCCACAGTGATTATATAACAGAATAAATTAAGGTTGATTTCCACTACGCAAAATAAATTGCTATGAAAGCCAAAGAAGACATTTCATTGGAAGAAATTTCCGTCAAACACCGTGTGACGTCAATTTCTACCAACGGAATGTGTTCTGTTCTGTTAGCTTTCACAGTAAACTTTTTGCCTAGAGAAAAATAACCCTTAAATTTGATCAAATTCGGAAAATAAGACTCTCTAAAGTAGGATGTTAACCCAGTGGGCATACGACATTGTAACAACGTCAAAAAGACGTCGCGACGTCATTTTGATTCTGTTATGATGTTACTACAACGTCAAGTGCCGGCAGGGCCGTTAATGAACTTGAAATGGGTTGGGTTTCTTTTGTAAGAAGACACTTGTTCGTAAATTTTAAATTTGTTACTTTGTGTTCATTTGGTAATTACTTCACATAAAATTACAAATAAACACAAATAAAACCATCAAATCCTCGTAAGCTATACCCTAGTATTTTCTCTAAAATGACTAGATTAGCTACGTCTTTTCTTGATATATACAATTCACAAAATATACAAAATATCCAAAGAATCCAATAACTTCGTTTTCATCAAACTTTCCACTTGGATGGATCACTTCAGAAAATAATGAAAACGAGGCGTTGATCGCACAAAAAGGAAGTTATTGAATTACAACAAGTTCTACGTTGAGGAACCTTATTAACGAAAATATATATTTATGGAGGAACCAACGCCTCGTTTTCATTATTTTATGAAAAGGTCTATCTTTCTCAAATAATATTGTTAATATATCAGAATGAAACATAAAAATAAAAATCGATTAGGTGTTCATTTTAGTGCGAAGCTTCAGAAGAATAATGTTTTACCGACATTAAAAATTAAAAAAACACTTCAAAATTTGACAAAATATTGTTATGGTTTTTTGTTTCTTTGTGTTTGTTAGTTACCGTATTACGGACTGTTTTTACTCTATATTTACAAGTGGACTTATTTCGGCTTTCATGTATATCGTGCGCCATCCTCCCTCTACAACCACGCTGTTATGTTGAATATATCGAAATCGTAAGCAACGGCAAAATGACGTCATGCAAGCCTATAAATAACTGTCGGACAGCACATGTGGAGGATTGTTCTTTGTTAAGCATCGACACAATGCTTATTCATTTCGCCACGTAGTACTTGTGTGGTTTTTATGACGGATATCTCCTAGGCGAATTCATTCTCACGAATTCTAAATGAAGCAATTACATTGATTGAAAGTGACGTCACTTATCACAAATACATGAAAACGAGGCGTTGGCTGCTCACAGTAGCCTATGTTGCAATGCAATAACTTTCATTTTGTGCAGGTATAAGTTATTACATTGCAACAAGTTCTACTTTGAGCAGCCAACGCTTTGTTTTCATGTATTTGTGACTGGTGACATCGCTTTTAACAAAGATAGTGGCTTCAATTAGAGTTCTCGCGAATTAATTCGCCTAGTAGATATTCGCCTTAACCCTATAAGACCCGGGCCTTTTTTGGGGGGGTCTAATAACCCGGGGGAGGGGGGCACAATGTACCACACCCCAATTACTTTCGAACTTTTGCTCCGTTTTACTTGAAACTTGGTCACAATATACCCCAGGCTCTCTACTATATACTTCATCATTTCATGCAGAATGTGAGTATCCAACAGTGAAAACCCGACTTAAAAGGCGAAAATGGAAATTTAGCTACAACCCCTCACGAAAATATTTGAGACAAGGTGAAATTTGTGCGAAAATTCCGAATTTCAAATTAGGAAAAAAGACTTAAATTTCGATTAGCAAAACGAACTGCAGGCAAATTCGCTTTTGTGCAAAGAGCCTGGGTACTAGGCTGCTAGAAGCAACTAAATTTGTCAAGTTTGTAAAAAGTCCTAAGATTCTAAGTCTTAAGTCTACTCGGATAAACCTCTAAGATAAACCTCTGAGATAAACCTCTGAGATAAACCTCTGAGATAAACCTCTGAGATAAACCTCTGAGATAAACCTCTGAGATAAACCTTTGAGATAAACCTCAATGGACGTCTAGTGGTCATTTTAAGCACTTGCGTTTTGCTTGTGGTGTATATTGCTTGCTAAAATTCAAAAAACGTCTCATAATTTACGTGAGTGCTTGTAGGACCATTTTAAAAAAATTACTTTGGTAACTATAGATAGTTTTCCCTTAGCAACTAATTTTTTGGCAGGTGGTAAAACAATTTTTTTCTTCTCATTTTTGCTTGAAAAATTTGGCGACCCCAATGTTTTTCACCACCTGTTTGACACAAGTAATGACGTCATCAAAAAAATAATTATGCCAAGGCGTTGTTTATGTGTTGGACTAACATTCTGGAAAGTTTCAACATTGTAGGATGTTCTTATCTAAAGGTGTGGAGGGAGAGGGGGGATGGGGGAAGGGGGGCACTATGTGCCCCCTATCAATTCAGAGGGTTAATCTTTTCTCATAAAATCTTCAGATAACTTAGACTAATAATCGAATTAATGATATCAGATTCATCATAGAAAGTAAGGCGTCACGCACGCTAAAACAAACAAACAAACAAAAAACGCACAAAATCAACAGACTATTTTTAGGCATAAACATAGGAAGCTTTATTAGAACGGTAAAAACACTTTGACATAAATTTGTATGACCTGATGACGTCAATGACACCTGATATGACGTTACCAATAGTGTAAATGCTTTTTAAAATATCTGTAATCTTCTATTTCGGAACCACTAATACTTATGGTACTCCTATAGAAAAACTCAATAGAAACAAATTTGGCATAAATCATTTTGACTGGATTGCATTATCGGTATTTCCTATGACGCCATCAAGAAAAGTCGTTTGTGGTCTGCAAAATATACAATCTGGTCTGTAAAATATGAAATCTGGTCTCTATTTTCAATACTTTTGTATATTTCATTTAGTATTTCCATAATTAACAAATGCATGTCTAAATGTTAACCTAACAACATCAGAGAAAATATTAACAAAATTTTATATTTTCAAAACTGGTCTCGACGATTCTTTCGTTTGTATGACTTTTGCATGAAAGTTACGGTAATATCTCGAATTTACCACCCCCAGTTATAAGCCAATCTCGCAAAATCTTCGCGAGGGCTATTATTATTTATATGGACTATTATTTTACAATATTATGAGAAGCCTAATATTTGTCACCCCCTCAGATATAAGCCCCCGGGTTATAAGCGCATAAAAAGACTTTTTACATTGTATAATCCGAGAGCTTATCATCGGGGTTTTGCGATATATGGTTAACCCTGACATAAAGGCGAAAATTAAAATATAGTTTGAAAAATTAATAAATTGTTTTTATTGCTAATTATGAATGATTTTTTAACTATTACACAATAAAAAGTCGTTGTAATGTCTTCTAGACCAAAATAATACTACAGTACAATCCCGTTAACTCGGACCCTCAGGGGGGACAGGAAATTTGTCCGACTTAACGAATGTCCGAGATATCC
>JAULBZ010003636.1:0-16041 GCA_032360805.1 Neoturris breviconis
TCTGTCAATGTTTCCAAATTTTCTACTTTTCAAAAACTGTCACTTATATCGAAAACCTTAAAGAACCAGGCGAAAAATAGGCGAAAAAAAATATTTTTGAACAGAAAAGTTTGTCCGAAATTTCGAGAAATATGTCCGAAATTTTTTCGCCGAATCTTTATCCGCCGAAACTTTTAGTGATTAATGTATGCCATATTCAGGAGAAAATAATTTTGGGACCGCGGTTGGTTACCTTGTTTGATCGCTCTGAATAAAATTTCAAGATTGGCTGGAGCTGAGGGTCTGATATTGGCTGGTAAAATAAAGTTAACTATCGTATTGTCTCGTTTACCTGGCATGTATCAACATCCCTCACAAGAAGAATTATAGGGAGAATGGGTGGTTACGCAGACTCGTCGCGGCAAAATGTGTCAGCGTTTTTCGCCAGACATCGAGTTTGTGAAGCAGGCTATGTAAAATATGGCCAAAGAGTTTCCTTGTACTTTAGAAACCGAAACTTTCGCAAGGAAAAGTCTTAATTTTTTTCAAGATATAGAGTCATTTTTAAGAAAGAGTGAAATAAGAAAAGCAATCTTCAGCTTTTTCTTTTACCGTTTATTTATAAGATAAACTTCTAAGCAAACCTTATTTTACTTCGCGAAATCATTCAATATTTAATTTTTTGTGAAAAGCCCCGAATAAAGTTTCTGTTCCCAAAATGGTACTAGTAGAAATAGTAGAATATATGTTTGCTTTGCAACTTCCTTCTCCCTTCCTATAAAAGTGTTTTAAAAAACGAGGAAATATGGTAAGCAGAGAGTTATTTTCACCCAAATTTGTAAAAGATAACTGCCTCATTTGTTGTTCTTCTCCTTGATTGCACTACAACATATTCGGCAAAAATAAACGAATATTATGTTACAACTTACTTGTATACAATCTTACCGTATTTTACATCGCGAATAACCCACGGGGTTGGAAGGGGCTTAAGGGAACTAATTCTCGCGGTCTTGATTTAAGAATTTTTCGCGGGTCTTTTATACCGCGTTGCAGCAATTTTAGATTTCAGGTTTTTCAATTGTTGCATTTTTGTATATTTCAAACTGATAGTTTCGCGATGAAGCACGACCTGAAAATTAATACCCTTAAGGTATATAAATTTCGAGAATTTTAGGGGATGTTTCGATAGAGGCGTTAATTTCAAAATTTGATCTAAGACATTTTTTCCTTTCTGCAACTTTATTAAACTACAAACACTTATACACAAATAAAATCGTCCTCGTCGTCACTTTTATCCAGAACCAAATGATCAACTTTGTCAATGTCTGCATCTGTGCTGTAACGCTCATGGGGCATTACATATATACAGTTGATTTTTCGAACTGACAAAATAATTCGAAAAATTGTGGGTTCGGAAGTTCGAAGTCTTAAAATAAAGGCCAAGTTCCGTGTAAAATTTTTCACTGGTAGTAAACAAATGTTAGACAAACCTTGAAGAAATTCTGCAGTAGTTGTAATATTAACAATTGATTGTACAAAAACAATATTTTTGAACACTTATCCTTGCATTATCTATTCACCTTGACAGAAAGTTAGGGAAAACGAGGGAATTTGAGGGTATTTAGTCGAAGGGACCTAAAAAATGGTTAAAAAAATCGAGGAATTCGAAATATCTGGGGTAATTTATGAAGTTTTTTAAAGAGAAATCCAAGGAACCAACGAAAGAGTTCGAAAATTTAGGGGGATTTGAATAATCGCGTGTTCGAAAAATCGAAGTTCAACTGTATGTAAAATATTATTTTTGCGAGAATTCGTGTATTTGAAAGAAAATTTGGTTAAATTCATTGAGAAATTGAGAAACTGAGGGGATTTATTCAAGGGGTGAAGGGGGGGCGTTTAGAACGACCTCTAAAAAAGGCGGTGTCTAATAAAGGGCGGGAGCATATTTGAAGTGATACGGTAACTAACTTTTCTATTTCTGAGTTTGCTTCTTCTTTATTTTTTTTGTAAATGTATAAGAATAGTTGTAGATTCAATTTAGCAATTTCGAAGAATCATAATTCCCTTATCTCGTGAAATATTTGTTGAAATTGTTCTAAACTTTCCAGTTATGCTGAATTCCGATGCACCAGTTTGGTCACGTTAGTATTTTCCCTTCCAGAGTTAACATTTTAAATACCTTATTCGTACTAATTTCCGCACTAAGTTTAGTACAGAAATTATGCGCAAAAATGTATTTACAAATAATCTACCCCCTTGCCTTACATTAGCCACGAGTGTATTAACTTTTATATGTGGGCATGCGCGAATATCATACGCATAAAATATACTCATATCATGAATGCGTGAAAATTAGTTATGAATAAACATTTTTGAAAAATTTAAGGCTTTCGAGCCGATCATCAGATCAGACCATCAGACCGATCAACTCTATTCTGCTCATTTTTGTGTGGTTTCTATTACAAACATCTGCTGTTGAAAAAAATCCATTGCGACGTCAGCAAAATGTCAGCACTGCTATTTCCCAGTATCGTGCAAGTTTCTGAGATGGAACCAGAGTGCTATAATTCCCGGGTGTGGAAGCGCAGCATATCTTCTGTGTCCTATGTTATAGATATGCGGGTCAGAAAACAGGCTATTGTTTTGATTTGTTTTGACAACAAACTGCAGAATTCATTGCAATGATACAATGTTCTATTTTCTGGAGCACGTAATAAGTAACCATCAAACGTGTTAGACGCACATATTCGAGATAGTTCGTTGTAGATTGTAAATATGTATATAAATTTATACACCTACATTAGTTCTAACTGGGAAATACCAGTAAATAAATTTCGATAGCTCGTTTTTTATTTTGAACATCTCCGCCACGAAAAAAACACGAATATTTTATGTCCCGTTTACTGACCCGCGTATATCATATAGGGTAAAGTAGATATACGCTGCTTCCTCACCCGGGAATTATAGCGCTCTCTGGTTGTAATCAATTATTCCTGAAAGAAATCGACAGTATGTTTTACAAAATTGATGTTTTGTTGTTTGATGGAACCAATGATCTTCTCACTTCACATATATATCATTGCCATTCATAATATCCAAACCGTCATCAAAAAATAATACGAACTGAAACAATTTAACTGCTCAGCTAACGGCCTATAACTAGTTGAAACGGATTTAAAATGTAATTTAATTAGAGGTGGGATGACTATAACAGGTACAAGGAGTGGTCTCAATGATTTATTTTTGCTCAACTTTTCGATCGTTCAGAAGAGCATTAGCCTGAGCTCCAGTCCCAAATACTACGAGTAGCAGTAATCGTAGTGGTTTGGGACTGGAGCTCAGGCTAGGGAGCATAACTTGCGCTTAAGTCTTCATAACAGACTTTTATTTTCGAATAATTTCAATTAGCTACAACAATCAAAACACCCAGTGGACACACGACTTCGAAACAACGTCGCGACGCTATTTCGACGTTGATCTGACGTCATGTTCCTGCAGGATCGATCTATCATAAAATATTATTTATATTTATATATTTACAATCCGCACATAAGACAATCAATAAGTTAAATCAGAGAAGCGAATATCTTTTTTTAACTTTTCATCTAACTGCATATATTTATGTGGCGCCATCTCTTTATGTCTAAACAAAAATGAGAATACACGTTTATATATATATAGAAGCATCACCTTGACAAGCACCACCAGGCTGAAATTTCACCAAATATTACTTTCGCGGGAAGAAACTTTCGCGGTATAAAAAACACTGCGAAATTTTTGGAATTAACTTTCGCGGTTAGCTACTCAGTGTAAATTTTGCGGTAATAAACTTTCGAGGATTCGAAAATTTGATATATTATGCGGGAATAAACTTTCGCGGTTTGCAATTTTAATGATAAAAAATTCAATCGTTTCGAAATTTGAGGCGGAATTATTAGACATAAAATGTGTATAAAATGTGTGATGTAAAAGAAAAGAGATGAAAAACGTCAAAAAATGATTTTTTAGATTTTTTTTTGCGGAATAAACTTTCGGGGAAATTTAAAGTTTCTTCCCTTAAAGTAACTAAACCCAACCATCCAAACCATATATTGTTATTTTAAGTGTAAATTTTAAGACAGCGTGACCTCAGATGAAAAGTTAGTTGCAGTAGATAATTTACCAGAAATGATTTGCTTAAAATGGTGGGTTGCTTAGAATGCTCTATTCTCGAATAATTAATTATCACTTGTTTATGTTTCAGATTTTTAAGTTGTTGTATTTAGATTCAACCTACATCGGAGTTCTAAAGGAGCTTACCTCTAGTCAAATCCCTGTTTGGTTGGAAGATGTTGAAAGTGGGAAGAACTGGGAAAAATTAACTTTATCAATTTACAATAGGGTAATAAACTTATTCCTAAGTTCTTTTTTCAATCTTTAGCTGTTTACAAAGTTTGGACTAATGCTACTTTTATTGGCTGCGACTGTGGTAGCCCACTTTTATTATTGGACCCATCTTTCTGAAGCCTCACCGTTTTGAAATTTGTTACCATCGACATTGCATAATTCAAAAGTTTTGATTTCACTGAAGATCCAGTATAGAAAGGAAGAAGGGTTTTACAAAAAACTCTTCTCTGTAGAGTCTACTGTCTTTAATTTTTTGATTTTATATTTATTCCTATATTTTACTTTCTCTACCCTGGAAAGCCTGTGAATGAAAAATTAATTAACTGCGGCCTAAATTGAGTTGATGAAATATTAACTTTCTAAACACCTTTCTTTTTTCTCTATGTGTACAGTTTGGTATAAGTATTTTTCAATAACTTTGTAATCATTGCCACTTGCAATTCGTGTTCAAATATTATATTATGCTTATATATGTTATGTTATAAATTTATTATGTTATATGCTATATTATATTCCCATATGTAACTTTGGTCCAATATTGTACCTTTGCTTTAAACTTTTAATTATAGTCAGAGCGTTCAACTAGCAATGGTCAAGGTGGAAAACCAATAACTCTACCAATTTCTACGTCAAATGGTATTTTTCTTAAAGATTTTGCTGGTGATAGGCTGCAGAGGTAGCTATAATAACAATTACAGGCACTTCTGTAAACAAAAGCCCTGGCGTGCGGCCTATCGCATGCGCAAACTACATATAGCTATTTTAGGTGTGCGATCTAAAATTTGAAAAAGTGTTTGTTTTTGTATCATCTTTCTAGCTCAACAATCACTGCTGTATACCCATAAAAACAAAACCGATTCTACTTTTAATATCAACCTAAAAACAACAATCTTTGTTCCAAGTTTGAAAAAAGTAAACATGCTTTAGTTTTATTTAAAGCATTATGGCAATCAGTGGCGAAGACTTGTTCAAAGTCTGCAGTAAAGTCGCTAAAAACAACGTTGAATCATAGTTCCAGCGTCTTTACTATACAGACTAAGAACATGTTTTTCTTCGCTGGGTAAAATTTTAATTTGAAACATATAACACAGATCAACATCTGTCTATTATTAAGAATTTAGAATCTTTTTCTTTCATGAATTTGCTTAAAAATGTTCCTAAAGTTAGTAAATAAATAATGTACCTGTTTAATGGAAAGATTAATCTATTTTTATATTGAATAAAACAGATTTGTATAAGTCTGCAAATTAATACATGAGAATACATGTGTTGCAGCATGGACTTTACCTTCTAAGCAAAATTGTCAACAAAGAAGATTTTTCTTACTATCAACAATCAAGGGAAGATTGACCATAAAATTTGTGATTAGAATGTTTATTATTTTCTGCTGCTTTGAAAAAGCACATGTTTTTTACTTGGAACTTTATCGTTTATATTGTATCGTTTATAAGTGCAAACAGCATAATTTTACAAAGAGGATTATTTGTAGGCATACAGTATGAGGATGTTGGAATGCTGAGAGCAAGTTTTGAGAAGAAATTACAAAGAAATGTTTGATTGTATAAAGACAGCACAGATTATAACAATAACACAGCAAAATTAAGATCGCCAATCAAACATTCTCCTGTAAATAGAAATATTTTTCTCTGCGTTTTTTTCTTAAAGTTAACCTCTATTTATTCTACTATACTAGTGTTAAAACAGTGTTATACTAAGTTAAAACAATCGACAAGTGCGATGAAGTGCCTGCATTATATACATCATGAATGTTCTCAGGACAAGAATTAAGCATTTACCATATTTTATTACTTTAAATATGAAAATAATATTTTAAATTTGATCACATGTACATGCCAGTATTGTCAAAGTTAAAAGAGACAGCAGCTATTATATTAGTCGGAAATATGAAATTGACTAAATGTGTAGATTAGACTAAACATACAGTTGTTTCTGTGTATATTCTTATTCATTATCTTCTTCTTTCTGCACAACAAAACTGTTTATTCATCCATTATCTTAATATTTGTAAGTAGCAAATATCCTGTTCAGTATTTTTAGCCCACCAAACAAAGTTTGGATGGACTATTGCTATCACTTTCCATCTTATAAAAAGATAATAAGGAAAACATGTGTTCTATTCTGTAGTGCTTTATAACATCAGCTAGTAAGAAACATCCTATATTATATAAAATGTATTTATTAACTTTAATAGAGCTAGCAAAAAACATCCTATTTATAGATACCGTAATGCCTCGATTAAGCACCCAGGCGCTTGTTTCATTTTTGAGCCTCAAATGGCGGCGCTTATTCAATCAACAAAACTAAAGGTATTTGGAAATTTTCGGGAGAATAGAAAAAACACCACAATGATATGCTCATATTATACTGTTTCTTCTTTTCTTAATCAATATCTACATCTTCATCATCCAAATTCTCATCTAACAGCAAAAATCTATATATGGTTTTCGTTTTCACTAATAAATATTTTAAAAAAGGTTGAATTCGAATAAGCACCCGGGCGCCAATTTCTAGAGGGGGACGCTCATTCGAGAGGGGCGCGCTTATTCGAGGGGGCGCTTATTGAAATTGGTGCGAAAAGGGAGGGGGCGCTTATTCGAGTGGGGGCACTTATTCGAGGGAGCCCTTAATCGAGGCATTACGGTAATCATTATTATGATTTCGTTCACTTAAAAGCCATTTAGTTTGTTTTTATCCCTTGACAATAATATTATTATTGGCCAGCCAATGGTTCTTTAACTGCATTACTCATAATATATAAGATGCAAGCCTGAAGTTATCCTCAAACATTCCTCCTCCACAGTGATTATTTGCTTCTATTTCAAATGCTGACAGTACAAACTGCAAAGAATGGTAAATTTTAAAATGAACTTGCAACTGATTGGTTTATTATGAGGAAGCAAATTGCCAGGTCTGCTTTAAGGTTGATTTCCACGAGGCCAAACATTTGTCGCAAAAGCCAAAATAAGACATTCCATTGGTTCATAATTACTGTGGTGGAGTGGTTTGGAGTATTACTTTAGGCTTTCTAGCCTGATGCAACACTTAAAAAACACATGGTGTGACTGATGTCAATTTCTAACAATGGATTTGTCTTCTTTTGGCGCAAATTTTTCGACTCATGGAAATCAACCTTTACTGATACTTTTTTGTTTACTTTGATTTGCTCATATGGTATAATCAGTGAAGAGTAAAGAATTACTGTGGAGGAGAGATTTTTGAAATGCTCAAAATTTACTCCTCCACAGTGATTATTTACTCTTATTTCAAACACTGATAAGGGAAATAATATTTAAAGTAAACTGTACCTTTCCCTGCTTGCGATGATTCACTGGTTGTTGTTATTTCATCAACTGAGATACGATGAAGAATAAACTTATGATGCAATCGCAACAACTTTTCAGATATCGTCATCACAGGCAGCTTATCTTCTTTCTGAAAGAAAGCACATTGCTTGATAGGAGAACAAAGAATCACTAGAGCATATCAAAACATTGATCTATTTTTCTACCATTGTACACTATTATCCGTGGAATATCCAATAAATGCCCATAAATAGTAGGGTGTTGTTTATTAGAGGGGCACTTTAGCTGGAGCTGCTTACGAATATTTTTTCATCGAATAACGAAAAGTAAAAAAAGCGATTTTTTCTTCAGTTCATGACTCATTGAAAAAAATAATTTAATTTTCATCGAGTAATAACTTGAGATTAGGTTATTATTTTAAATTTCATTGAGTTAGTTTTAATAGGTTGGCCTTTCAAACTAAATTTTTTATATTACCTTTCAATAAAGTTTGCGACTGATCTGTAGATGTGCGGAAAAAAGTTTTGGCATATTCATTAGATAGAAGTTGTGTCGGAATGAAAGAAAAATTTTCAATAGGCAACACTATAAGGTATCAGAGTGTTAGAATAGGATACAACGCATCCCATTATTATGTCCCTAAATGTCAGACAAAAAGGTTTCTGTCAAACAAACGGAAATATTTGGTGCCATGAGAACATGTCAGAAACAAAGTACCAGGAAGTGTCAGACAAATGTCAGAAAATATCACTAAAATGTCATAAAAATTTTGTCTGATGCCTATTTTCCTAATCTGACTCTTTTTAACCTAATAGTGCAAGCATCCCTCAAGCTTGGTATTATCATGCTTACCGCCTAATGGTAACCCTCTCACTATCTCCCTTAATGCACTTTTATCGTCCTTAATGCGCTTGTCGTGATATTTTGGTTATCAAAATATTACGATATTTAAAAAAGTGCGATAAGAAAGATCAAAGAGTGGCCTATGTTCGACGAATAATTCCACATGTTTTTCGAAAAGAATACATTGCAATAATGTCCATATGTGTTTAAAAAAAATACATTGCAATACCGTCTTGCTTTGTTTTTGTTTTATTTCGAATATAAAATGGCTGCTGTGCGAAGGATAAAACTTTATCTGAAGCAGTCACAAATTATGTTGTCATCTATGACAAATCTTAAAAAGGCCATAAAGGTAAGATGGTGGTGAACAACGCGTTTGGTGAGAGATTGTGAGCTTTCTTGATTTCATTTAAGATCCTGGGAAGAAATGTCTTGTATGTAAACATAAAATGCAACAATTTCATTCTATTTGTTGTCTATTGCTCTTAGAATTTTTCCATTCGCAACTTTCAAATACATAGATGCATTACTTACAATAAAAGAAAACAACAGAAATATATTCATGATAATGATAAAGTGGGAAAGATATTATTGGATTCTTATTATGACGTTGACGTCACTATCGAGTTATTTTTGTTCATAATTGACATAACAAAACAAAATTTGTGACAAAATATTTTCTAAAAACAACAGCATACACGACCAACATGGTTCATGTTATGCGTTATGCAATGGATAAATTTTAAATTTTAAAAAATTATAAGTCAACTTTTTTATTTTACTTTTGAACGAGTTACCTACGTAACTCAAACTTTCATGAGTTACCTACGTAACTCAAACTTTCATGAGTTTTTTTATTTCCATTAGAGATTTATTTTTTGATTTTTTATTGAATTACGTATTTTTAAAAAAATACGGCATTGCAACTTTGATGCTTCGTAACCCTGGATTTCTGTAACTCAGAATTAGGCTGTAAGTAAACCTATACTGTAATTAACCCTGCAATTTCATATGATAATCCCTATCATAATAATACCACAAATTCCACATCAATTTCACATTCAATTTCAAATGCAGCGGTTAAAATAACTGCAGGTCATCAGAAAATATTTTGAAAATTCACAGTGATAACCTGCAGTTATTTTTTAAAACCCCTGAAAAAATAACAGAACAATCTGATAACCATCAGCTTATACCTCATTTATTTTTTTGATGTAGTAGCTGTCCATGCCGACTGCTATAAAATTTCTTGACACTGTTTTATCTTCAATAACATAGCCACGCCAAGGTCGTATACTAAGATGAAAGATGATGCAGAATAAATGTCTGTGTCTGTGAAAATAACGTGTCCCTTCATACGTGAAATATGATGTAAAATAAATGTATGTGTCTGTGAAAATAACATGCTCCTTCACACGTTTCTAGTAGGATACATATATGCAAGCATGTTGTTTAGTACAAGTGTTTCTTATGTAATATGTTTTTGTTGTTAAGTAAGCACTTGAACTATACATGGATTTAAATTTTAACAGAATCAAGTCAGCCTTGATAAAAAACAGTCAGGCATCACCTATGGAGGAGTGTTTTTGAATACAGCTTTGCAGTTATAACTATATTGAAAGAATACTCCTCCACATTAGATGTCCATCAGTTATGTTCAGACTTGAATATCACTTACTTGATTAAAAATATCAAAAAACACTGTGTGAATGACTGACAAATACGGTTCTATATATCCCTGTATTCGGATTCCAAATACGGAAATTTATAGGGTCATATTCAGCAGTCTTTCATGCTGTAATAATAGAAGACCTGGTATAAAATTAACAAATTAGACTACAATGTTTGAAGAGCAAATATAGTTTTGAGCATTGATTCAGACTTTCTAACTCAAATAAAAGCTCAGAATTCAATCCTCCACAGTGATTAATCGCTCCTATTTTGAACACTGCACCAAAGGGATTATCTCACTTTAATCCAACTTGATTAAAATTATATTTTTAACTAAGTACAGAACAGAAAAATGATTATTCTCTTTTCAACATTTCGAACTCATTATGTAAACAAAGGATTATGAAAATGATCCCTCTCTCTTTATCATTTGAACCAATCGTAAGTATATTCATTAAAGAAATATTTATCCCAATATAACACACACAAAAATTATAAAAGCGATGTTGCATTTTTTGTATAAAACTTTATTTTATATTTGAAAACTTGATACTTCTGAAAATAATAGACCATAAACCAGTGTTTGAAATAAGAGGAAATAAACACAGTCAAGGAGTGATGTTTGAACATTGCCTCAGGCTAGGAGGCCTGAAGCAATGCTAAAAATCCCTCCTCCACAGTGATTATTTCTTTTTAATTTGAACACTTAAAACATTATCACATTTTTTTACCTCACTTTTCTTTTCTTTTTACATTTCTTTTCATCACTTTTTCTTCCTTTTTTTGTATGAATTTCTTTTTCGTCCTTTTTATATGATTCAATCTTAGGTGATCTTTTATCTTTTGTAAGGATATTTTCTTCTCTACTTGCTGATTTATTTTCCTTGGTCTTAGTGTGATCTGGCGGCTGATCAAGCTGAGCGATAGGTTGGGGAGCTGATAAATATGGTGCAATATATGACGAAGTAAATACCACAGGTAAACGAACAATTGTTTGTTGTATATAAATAGGTCTGTTATGTACTGGCTGTGTCATTGGAAAGCGTTGAAAATGATTTTGATATTGCACAGGTAGATAAGAACATCCATTACTACTGTCGGCATTTACAAGAGTTCTTAGATTTGAAGGTGATGGTTGCTCATTCATTTTAAACTAAAAAATATATTTTTAATACTCAATCTACAGTTTTCGAGAAACTTCTGTTCTATTAGCCAACTAGACAGTAGACAATTCAAGTAAGGGACAGTCTATCAGAAGAGAAGAGCACTAAGTCAACGATCTTGCAATGGATTGATTTCTTTGATCCATTACAAGCTCGTTGTCATAACACCCTTCTGTGCAGAGAGTTCAGACAAATCAAGTAAGGAACAGTCTCTAAATTCGTATCCGTGGAAAAGAGCACTGAGTGAATTATCATACAACTGATTGGCTTCTTCAATCAAGTGCCAACTCAGTAGCATAAAGGAACTGATATGTGAAATTCTTTGTGCAAAAGCCAAAAGAAGAGATATTGAGTTGGTAGAAATTGATGTCAAATGCTATGTGATGTCAATTTCTAAAAATGGAATGTTTTCTTTCGGCTTTCATACAAAATCTTTTGGCTAGTGAAAGTTCACCTTAATATGAATTTCAAAAGTAATTCCATATTTCAAGGTTGTTGATTACTAACATTAGTTATTCATTATCTCAAATATAAAATTTACAGAGAGAGAGTAAATGATCTTGCAATGGATTGACCCTTAATCAATCCATCGCAAGCTCAATGACGTAACACTCTTCTATGCTGTTTAATTTTTCTTGAATTTGCTCAAATTTAGTTACTTAGCCATCTCAAAAATAAATTCTACTGAGAAGAGTACTGAAGAAACCAATCCATTGCAAGCTCATTGACCTAACACACTCCTGCACAGATTCATTATTGTTGAATTTTGTCAATTTTAGTTGATTTAACCGTAACAAAAAAATTAGTTTCGGAGCAAAATATTGAGATGGTCCCTTGCAAGACCAAATTGATTTGTTGTTCTACGGGCAGGCAAGCTCTCAACGATGGGTCGGTCAATCGGTCGGTAAAATAAATATAAAAATATTGCTAAATTATATCTTTATATACTTAAATTTTATTCTTTCACAGGCCTCTCAATGAGTAATATGGTGCGGGAGAAGAAGCAAATAAAATTCTGTTAATGATTAAAACTTCGTATGTAATCCACAACTCACAAAAAATTGTTTTCATTAATCTCCATCGCAGATATAAAATAATCCAACAATCTTTGTCTAAACTTTACTCGTAGTGTTAGTTCCCCTTCAGTAGTGTTTTTCTTTACTAACAGTTTTATTATCACCAGATTGCTTGTAATTCACAACTGATAAAATAAATATCTTATCTTATCTATCTATCTTATCTTTATAAATAATACATTAGACTACATTCTCAACTTTTGTGTTATTCTACATAAATTTGCAATGATTAAGGAGCCATCTCCAAAATTCGTTACCAAAAGCAGATATCTTAGCAACTTTAAAATAATGAAATTCAATAATTTTAAAAAAATTTAATCTATGATGAAGAGTGTTAAGTCAATGAGCTTGCAATTGATTGGTTTCTTCGGGACGAAGAAACCAATCAATTGCAAGATCATTGATTCAGGACTCTTCCCCTGGTAACGAATTTTGGAGATGGTCCCTAACTAAACTAAAAGTCAATCTTCATATTCATATGTGAGATTACAGAATATACATGAAAACAAGAGTACGGTATGTCTTTATTAAGATGGGAAAGTTTCAGGTCGAATAAACAATTAGAACACCTTTTTAAGGTAAAATCATGATAGGTCACTGTTGAGGAGAGTAGTAAAATTCGAAATCAAGAATAAACACCAAAATTGTACATGGCATTAGGATTTTATGTCCTTAAAGGGGAAGTAAACTAAAAAATTATTTTTTGATATATTTATCATATGTTGTTTCTTTGTACAAAAATATTATTCCTTGTGTTCAAAGTTACTTTTTTCTCTTCATATCGCATAAAGAATTTGTTCAAAATGAGTACAATTTTAAAAACCGCACAAGACTAAAAAAGACTAGGCTCTATTGAGCATAATGACGTAAAAAAGTACAAAAAGATTATTATGGACGTTTAAAACGAAGAAAAAAAACGTATAAATAAGTTCACTCGTTGTTATGTTTTAGATTTTTAATATATTTTTATGCATAAATTACTTCTTTGGCATTTTCCGTTCTTCTTATCAGTCGCTCCAATTTAATATTTAAAATTTGCTGAAACATGGCTGAAAAAGGACAAAGCAGAAATTCAAGTAGTTCTAGTTCAAAAGAGGTTTAATACCAGATTTATACGAAAAGTTATTCCTTCATGTGCAATTTGGGAAATAAGAGAGCATTATCCAGAAGAATCAGGAACTTATATTCCTTGACGAGGCGAGAAGAGAGATACACCTGACTCTGACTAAAGATCCTAGCGGGCACCATTTAGTCAAATGGTAATTGAAGAACATTTAACGTATATTGTTTGACTTAATGTTATCCATACTTTGTTTGACCATGGTGTGCCCACAGGCATAATATAGACATTATATGAAAATGATGTAAAATGTGAGTACAAAGCATCGGATCAAAGTGACGTTGAAACGTTGATCCGACGACGTGTGCCTGTAGGGTGGTGAGTCAATTTACAAAACAAATCTTGCCTTGCTGTAGCAATTTTTTTACAACCCACCATCTAAGGTTGTAGCATGAACACTTTCACACCTGCCATTAAAATCAAGAATAGCCAGTTCAGATTGTGCTATCATACCTCCATAGCCAAAGTGTAGGCGTTTAAGTCAATTATCTATACAGATAATTGCGCGGCACAAACATTTTTTATATTACAGGGTTTTTTTCAGCCTTATTTTACCTCCGTTAAAACTCAATCTTTGCGTAACAAAAATTATTCATATAATATATCTAGACTAGGAGTTGTTTTTAACAATTTTGGATATTATCAGTGAAAGAAAACCAAATATAAAGCCATAAATATCCTGCCGTGGATGTAAAAACCTGCAACAAAGCAAGCATCGCTGTATTGAATTGAACTGTTGAAACATTTTTACGGGCGCTGACTTCAATTGCATCAGACTGAGTACACGCATGATTTTATGGCTCCAGGCTTTGTGACCAGTTTGGATCTTTGTTTATATTTTTTTCTCTGATGACAGAAAAAGATGTCGCCAGTTGGAAATTCTTTTGCGCAAAATTAGTGTCAATCAATGGAATGTCGATATATTAAGTCTTAGGTACATTTATCACCAAAATGATGTCTAAACGATAACATTGACTCGTTCGTATTTCTTCCTTAGGTATCACTAAAATAACGTCTAAATGATAATATTGACTCGTCTGTATTTCTTCCTTGGGTATCACTAAAATGAAATCTAAACGATAATATTGACTCGTATCTCTTCCGTAGGTATCACTTAAATGACGTCTAAACGATCCTTTTGACTCGTATCTCTTTCATAGGTATCACTAAAATGACGTCTAAAGGATAATATTGACTCATTTCTTCCATAGATATCACTAAAACAACATATAAACAGTCAATTTGACTCATCAACGATAAGTATATCAAAAAAATGGATATTGATTTAGCACTAACAAATAGACACACGGCACCGGATCAACGTTGAAACAACCTGTGGTAGCATTAACTTTTGAGTCATACAACTTTTAAAACGAACCGGGGACTAAGTTGCTGTTAACTATTTATTTATAAAAGACAAACTGACCTTACTGGTACCATTTCCGGTTTAGATTCATTCGTTTCTTGAAAAATTAAAGTCGAATATAATAGGAAATTTAATATTTCCCATAACAACCATGGCCAATTTCCTTAGCAACCATGTATTCTTAGCTGTTTTCAGTAAACCATGATTTCGTCGACTTTCGTTTTTGTTTTTCTTCGTTCGAAGCAGCCATTACGCTTCTGCGAGCTTCTTCTTCAAAGTGATTTTGTTGATTAGTGTCCAGTCTTTTTATGTCTTTGGCCATATTTTAAACTCCCATGATGGTACAAACATGTCAAATATTAAATTATAAGAGAAATCATTAATGTTTAACAACGTTTACCAACGAACTTCTTTCTATTTTATTTATAAACGTACATAATTTAATCATTTAATGTATATCGCTTGTTTTAAATAAACTTAACACAAAAACGGGGGTTATAATAATAATAAAACGTATTGCCGTAAATTTAGCCCAGTTTACGTTACCCAATAAATAAGGTTGCAAGTTTAATTAAGGCCATTTTCCAATTCAGAAAATTTCCCGCGGAACAGAAAGGAACGGAAAATGAACGAGAAATTATAGATATTCCATTGATAAAAATTGACATCACACGATGCTGCGTACATACGATATCTGTATGTATGTCAAAATTAGGGTCTGCACTTCATTTTAATGATGCGTACGGTAAAAATGCCCCTATCTAACTTTTGGGAAGGAACAATGCTGTGGGATTGAAACTTTGCAGAGCTAGCTAAAGACAATTATAAAATGTTTTAAAAAATCCCCCAAAAAAATGAACCAGCATTTTTTTTGAACAATGTTTTTCGAGGATAGTTAGTTGCCTTATTAAGCTTCGCTAAGCCGCTTGGCTTATCTAAACTTTGTAAACTTAGGGTGCATTTGATTCGGCATTCTGAGTCAACTAATCAAACTGATCACTCCGCTCTGCAAAACAAACAACTTTTGGAGTGATTTTTGGGTTCTTGTTGTTGTTGTCTCAGTTACTCCAGACAAAATTGAATAAGCGAGTTACGTCGGCTTTTTTGACGTGAC
>JAULBZ010003637.1:0-16041 GCA_032360805.1 Neoturris breviconis
TCATTGACTTAACACTCTTCATCATAGATTAATTTTTCTCAAAATTATTGAATTTTACTTTTTTAAAGCTGCTGAGACATATGCTTTTGGTAACGAATTTTGAAGATGGCTCCTTAGCCATTAGTCTCACATACTAGAAGCAACATAATATCGGATCCCCCCACAAGTTACTATAACAACATCCTGGGTCAGCATATTGATATCCTGAGATCCAGGCTTACGACGTGTAAGCGAATATATCAACATGTGTGTGTAATTTAAATTAATGACCTAAAAATACTAACCTGCGGATGATTTTGATGTGACATCTGCCAAGAATTTTGTTGTGGGTATCCACCATGTGCAGGTACAATATATTGATTACCTCCACTGTGAATATGCATTTGAGCTAATTGATTGGTCATTTGTGGCATGGAAGGTTGCATACCAGACATTGTATCAACTGGTGAAACAGGAACCTAAATAAACACAAGTCAATTAACTTCACACATTATTATTGACAAAAACAATACATTTTCACCATACAAGACTGAATATAAGTATAAATTACTGGCACATATCAACTATGGAGGAGTGTATTTCAGTATAGTTTTCAGCAGCAAAGATAGCCCTCTTCACAGGTGAAGTGCCCTTGATAACACTCCTCCACAGGTGATGTCCAAAAGTTACTTTCAGGCTTGCACGGGAACGTTAATGTTAATTTTATTGTTAGTTTTTACTAGTGAGCAAAAACTTGCTCAAAGTCTGCGGTAAAAACGCTAGAAAAACGTCTCCAACGCTGTTCTAGCGTTTTTACTGTTGACTTTGAGCAAATTTTAGCCCACTAGGGTAATCCATTTCCTGACAGGTGACGTCACTTTCAACCAATGTAATGGCTTCATTTAGAATTCGCATAGTGGAAACCTGCCTTTAGCGTTGCTTCAGGTTTTTATTTATTGTTGTTATAATAAGAACACATAGCATACCCCATGCGGTGAAACGTATGATTGTTGTTGAACACCCCAACTAACTCCAGTAGCAGGAATCTAATATAATACACCAATTTTTGAAACATTTATAAATATATAAGATATACCTAAAGCCACCCACAAATTATCCGAATTATCACTAGTGTCGAAAATAAGAGCCAATAATCACTGTGAAGAAGAGATTTTCTAGCATTGCTTCAGGTTTTGTAGCCTGAAGCTATGTTCAGAAATCACTCCTCCACATTGATTGATTACTCTTACTTCGAACACACTGCTGTAATACTTTAATATTTAGCCTTGATAACTGTCCAGTTAAAAACACTCCTTAGCTGAAAACTATACTAAAAACACTCCTCCACAGTTTGACAGGTAATGTCAGGCAATTATTTTCAGACTTGAACACTAAAATTTATTCTCTTGTTTAAGAAAACTATTTTCATAAATAGTGCTTTTCTTCTGGTAGATATTCCTTGTGTTTATTTTTAAATTTTTTGTCTTCCTTCAAAGAATCATATGCAATGAGGCTAAAAGGTAAGTTCTGCCATAAATGGTGAACTCAGATGCTATGCACACCATAAAGTCAATGAAACTCCAGGGCATTCAGTGCGTATTTTCATGCAGGCAGTTTTTTCTGTATGGGATTCTAAAATTAAGAAATTTGATTGGTTCAAAGTTTGGCGGGCACTTGCATAGCTATCTAACTAAAGTAAACAAAACAATTGCTTCCAAAAAAGAGAATCTTAAGTTATCATGGTTACGATTGGTAGTTTATGTTATATGGTGCTAATAAGATATTTTCAGAATGAAATAAGTGAATAAACTAAATTAGAATGTACAATATATAATAAACACAAAATAAACATACATGGTATGCAGCCATATTCGCATTGTTTCCATGCCCTTGAGTCATCTACAAAGAAAAGATATGCTTACAAAAAATATCAAGTTATACAGTCCTCATAGCACCTGAAGAAGATACCGTAAAGTTCCGAAACTAAGAGGAATTTAAGAGTAATTTTTAAAGGCCACTAACAAATTCCCGAAAGTAAGCACAATGCTGAAAGTAAGCGCCCGCCAAAAGTAAGCGCTTTTTTTCCAATTGCAATGCATATAAGGGGAATAGGGAATAAATAATAAATGTCTTTATCAATCATAATCGTAGCTACAGTAGAACAAACAAGATAATATCATTAACAATCCTCTGAGGAAAAAAACTCAATATCCTTGAAAATGATATAATATAAAAATGATTGTAGTATTCTTTCTCTATTGAAAAGATCATTTATGATGAAAGTTTGTGTTATTTATTAACAGTTTTTTAACATCCAATAATAAGTGCGATCCAAAACTAAGCGCAATCCGAATGTAAGCGTCCCCAGAAGCTGCTTATTTTAAAAGTAAGCGCCCCGCTTACTTTCGGAACTTTATGGTACGGTACTATTGAGAATTTAAAAGCCAGCATTGTAAAGTGAGTCAACCAATCCAGACGAAATATTGACAGTTACTAGCAGAAAAATAATAGACTGGTTTCCTGCTATGTCATAAGATTTGATAATTATATAATAGCAGAAAGAGTTTTGAATGGACCGCTGAGACTCAAATATTTCTGTGGACATATGAGCATACAGGATTTTAAAAAATATACATGAAAGGTTGACATGGAAAAGTTGTTTTGTTGAATTTTTTGGATCCAATTTTTCAAGATGATACACAAAATCGGCCAGATTAATCGTAGTGTGTAAATCAAGTTTTAGTCATATTTACGCAACTAAATCAACATGTGCAGGGTGGTGCAATTATTCGAGAAAGTATAATTAAAATAATTTAGAATTTAGGAGTGCATTAATGCAACGAGTTCACTTGCACTCTAACGAAGTAGCGAACTCCTCATATTAATGCACCCATGTAAATATAGATATTAAAAGTATAATCTGGATCATAATGCAGTAACATGTACTTACCATAGGGTTTTGAACAACAGGTGTAACTCTTGCAGTTGGCTGATTTCCAACAGTTCTGTAAAATATCAATAATAACAATCAAAGGTATAGTATTGAAAGTAGCCCACTAAACCGAGCAAAAGTTAAACCTAGCATATGAAAATAAATCCCATACATCATATATCATACATCATGGTACATCATGCTACTATGTATATACTATATCAGAATGCTATAGTGTTCCTATATTGTCATAGTTAAGTATTATATAGATACTATGCTATACACATATGCTGTAAATATGTCTACATTATATATACAAGTATATGGGCTTTATGTATACAGGATATGTATGTAGGCTATGTGTGTATATAAGATGCATACATATCCTATATGATAGCTATTGTTTATCGCCGCAACGAGTCTTTAACATCTAGTGGGAATTGATAAGCGATGAAGTTTAAAAGTCTGTGGCCTAAATTCTTAGGCGATGAGAAAGGCGATGAGAAAAGCGATGAATTTAATTTTTGATTATTCAAAGAGTGACCCTTTTAACGCACAAAAGAAACCATTGTTTCCTTTAAATAAACTAATGCATTTATGCATGTGGGTTGCAGTGGGAACACAAAAGTGATAATCTAAAGCAAAGAAATAAACAATGACCTTTTGAAAAGATGGGAACATTAATATATATATGTTCTAAAAATAAATAATGACAATGGATCAATGCAATAGAAAAACATAGTTTCTTTCATTTTTTTTATTAATAAAGACTTCCTCTGACTAATTACATTTAGACTAATTAATAAGACAATAAAGTCATTAACACAATACAGTATTAACTCCTAAATAGTATTTTAATATTTTAATCTTATTAATTCCTAAATTACATAAAGAATTCAATATGGAGAATTCTTAAAATTTTGAAAATAATTTTTATAAAAAATCTCCAAAAATATTGAGGAATCCTCAAAATACAAAATGGATGTCAAAAACAGTTGATGATCAAAGTCTCATAGAAAATTTAATAGCAAGAACTTTTCTACTCTACTTCTCCTCAACCATTTGGGTATGATATTATCTTGAATGTGGTCAAGTTTGTTTTAATCTTTCCCCCCTCTCAAGGCCAAAGCCACTAATAGGAGAGAGGGTACTTTTTTACCTTATCCAGATCTTCATCCTCCCTGATAGAGGATACAACCCTCAATCTATCCTATTTACCCTGAAATATGGCCAGAGCCACTTTACAGGGGAACCAAGTCTGTACTTCTCTTCAACCATTCAACCATGGTTATGATATTAACTTTCAGCAATACTTAGTCCTGAGTTGATAAAATTCAGGATGTACCATGATTTTTCAGTCCAATGGACCGAAAACACAATTTGGACCCTTTTTGCTTGAAACTCAGTTCCAAGTGGACAAATTCAAAAACATTTTGGCAAGTTCTTCTAAAATATCACCTCCCATGCTTGTACCAAATTTCAAAATGGTACCACTTTGGGAACATGGTCTAATAATAAAAGTGGAATGTCGATGCAGATGCCGATCCAAAGTGATAGTAATAAAAAATAACAAGCAGTCTCGTAATATTGCCTAGAATACCGATACCAAATTTCAGGTCAATACCATGCCTACTGGGTCCATTGGACCAAAAATGCAATTTGCCTGAAACTTAGTCCCAAGTGGACGAAATCAAAATCTTTTCGACAAGTCCTTCTAAAATATCACCTCGCATGCTGGTACCAAATTTCAAAATGGTAGCAAAAAATTGAGTGCGTATGTGTGATATATTTCATTTTTTAAAAAATCCATTTCATGGAGTCCTAAATTTAAGTTTCAAAGGTAAAATAATGATTACTTACGCAGTTGGACTTCGTATTTCGTAACCCATATATCCTTCACCGGGATTTCTCCAGACTTTATCTTGTTTGTTCTTTTTAGGACCACCGTCAGCAAACTTAACTAGCAGTGGTTCTGTTGCACCTGAATGAAAACAATTCATATGATTGAATTTTCAATAAATTTGTGGTAACTAATTTTAAGACAACAGATTGCAAACTCTCTCTACATAGACATAACGCTTAAAATACATGGATTTAATCACTGTGGAAGAGTGACTTTTCAGTGTAACTTTAGACTACAAAAGCCTGCACAATTTCTAACCCAGTGGGCAATAACTTGTTCCAAGTCCACTGTAAAGACGTCTTTACTACAGGCTTTGAACAAGTTATTGCCCACTGGGAAGTGAAAAAACTAAAGTTTGTGGCAAAATAATGATTTTTACAAAGAAGTCTCAAAAATAAAATCTGCAGAGAATGGTACCAATTCAACACCAAAGAAACCAATCCATTGCAAGCTTGTTGATATAATACTCTTCTGCGTAGTTTCAATTTTGTTGAATTTGGTCATATTTAGTATGTTTAATTCTATCAAAAAAGTTGATCTTGAGAGGAATGTTGAGATATGGATATGGATAATTAATTTGCCTAAAACAATTTTAATACCTTGTAAATATTGTCCGTTTAATTTATTTATTATTGTTTCGCATATTTCTTTTGATTCCATCCTAAATAATACAAAAATAATCCTACAGTTTTTACAAGATTTCACAACTTTCCAAAAATATTTTAGAAGCAGAGTGTACTATCAATCTAACGTGGAGAATGTATCAGACAAGCTTCAAATAATGGTCAGACATCACCGGTGGAGGAAAAGATCTCTCCTACACAGGCAATGCCAGACTGTTATTTTGAGGCTTGATCAGGTGAACTTTTATATTTTCTTTAAAAATAAGAGGATTTACCTTGCAAATCCAACACACTTGCTTGACCCATTTGAATCTCGAAGTACTCTGGTAGATATTACATTTCCATAAGGCACCAACAAATGTTGCAGTTGCTATAATAGTCAATACTATAAATTTAGAATCTCGACATGAATGGAAAGCACATAAGATGAAAACATATTATCAGACCTGGAAACTTGGCAAAACGATTGTTTCATTTTAGTTTCATTGAGTTTATAACCTCCTATGCATTTGTTTAACCATACTAGAAATCAGTGTTTGAGATAAGAGTAAATAATCACTGCGGGGGAAGGATTTTTTAGCATAGCTTCAGGATTTATAACCTGAAGCAATGCTCAATAATTAATCCTCGACAGTGATTCAAACACTAATATATCAGACAAACCTGTTCATCAATAAGTTTCGGTAAATTAGACAGATATAAATTTGTAGGGTCTTGTTCTTGTTGCTAAAAAGAAATACATACAATCTCAAGACTCTTCTAGTAGATCTATATGTATCAACACCATTTAAAGATTTCGTTTAGTTCAACAAATTTGGGGTCTATTCTTTTCAAACATTCCAAATGCACTTACTGATCCAACCACCCCAAACGATCAACGCAAATCTAGCAAAGCTGAAAAGAATGGTGTCAGAGTGTTCTGGAGTGCTCAAAAGTGTGACAAAAAGCACAAATTGTTTCATGTTTTTCCGTGGTTGAACTCTTTGAGATAATATCAAAATATTTCTTCAGTGTAACCATGCGCTTAGAGGTGACCACTGCTAATGCCGGTTGATAAACAACCATGGCTACTGTACAATTTTGACTGGTCTAAAAATGAATTATAATATCAAGTAGTGGTCAGACTTACCCAATAAACAACCTTTAACAGTGGTTGAAGTAAGAGCAAATAATCACTGCGGAAGAGTGAATTTTGAGCAAAGCTTTACGCTACAATGCCTGATGCTATGCTCAAAAATCTCTCTTATTTCGACCACTGTTTATTGACAACTTCACATGGAGTGAAACTTACTTTAGCCATTTGTGCTTGTATTCCTTTACTTTGAAGAGCTCCCACTGCTCGTTGTGCATTCGTTAGATTGTCAAAATCAACAAAGCCATAACCTACACAAAAAGATGGCTTCCTTTTAAAGAGTTAAAGCTTCTCTGTATTATAATCATTCACACAACATAATGTGTCATGTATTTTTGTTGCAGAACTTGTTTCCAGAGGATTGTCTAAAGTACTAGGATTCATCTGACCCAGTGGGCAAAAAGTTGTTCAACGTCCACAGTAGATATTCAACGTTGTTGTATTCAATGTCTTTACTGCAGACTTTGAGCAAGTTTTTGCCCATTCGGGAGAAATGAGACTGTAAGCACACTATAACGTTTTCTTTAATTCCACTTTTAATAGTATTTAGAGGGTATTTCACCACTCCAAGTCATCTAAATCGTCTGAATGAGAAAGATGGAAATGAACGTAAAAACCAAATACTGAAAAAATGATACATTTCAGATAGTTTGGATAAGTAGGATAGTTTGGAGGATGACAAGATAAAACAAAGGGTGCTGTCCTCTGTTTGTCTAGTACCACAACAATTGTAGCTCTAAAACTGGATGACTTAGTCGACAATGAATGACATTTAGATGATTTAAATGGTTTAAATTGAGTGACAAAACAAATGCCAAGCCTGAATATAACTGCCGGAAATCACCTGTGGAGGAGTGTTTTTTGTTGAGGTTTTTTCCCGAATGGTGTTTTTCGCCCGTGGTTTGAATTAAACAATTTCCACAGTATTATAAAAATTTCATTGTTTTTATTTTTGTTCTTGCATGAAAACAAATGGAACCGTTCCTGAAACTAACTATTATTGAAGCTGGTTTTTAAATGGAAATTTGCAGCCTTAGTTCCATCTCATTCTGCTCAATTTCATTTACTAAATGGAGTAGCAGCCATTGATGGACGATCAATCAATTCCAATGAATACTGATAAATTCCAGGAGTGCATTTAAAGACAAGAAATAATTTCATTTTCAGGTATTAAAGGAGAACTAACAACAAGAAATTACATACACTGTTTTGTAGATAAAAATATTCCATTGTAGTCAAACATACACCAAATACTGTCCTTAGTTCTCCTTTAAGGGTAGATTGATTGAGGCACATGGCATTTAAAAGAGTTATAAGTTAGGAAAAAATGAGAAAATTGATTGAAAAAAAAACAATAAAAAATGTTTGCAGAAGAATTGACTACATAAGAAACCAAATTGTTACCTAAATCTTTGCACAACTCAGGACTGAGTGGACGAAATTAAAAAATATCTGGCGAGCACTTCTAGAATATCGCCACAAATGCTGGTACCAAAGTTCAAAATGCTAGCACTTTGGGAACATGGTCTATTAAGAAAAGCGGGATGCCGCCACTGCTGACTCTGCAAAGTGATAGCAATAGCCCATCCAAACTTTGTTTGGTGAGTTAAAAATAATATACCATGTTTCTCTTTATTAGCCCCCAAAAACAAAATATAGGCTAAGGGTTATGTATTTTTAATCTATAAGCATTATATGTGATTAATATGAAAAAGGCTGCTTCACAAAAGTAAATATGATGCATTAACCCTTAAATATAAGAATTTGGAGTAATCTGGGAGCTAATAGAGCAAACATAGTTTTCTTACCCTTACACTGGTTTGTGTCTTTATGTAGTATTGCTTTCGTAGATATAATGTTTCCGTAACTAAACATAAAATACAAGCTTTGAAATAAATGTAAGACATCACCTGAGGAGGTTTGTTTTTTGAGCATAATATTCAGCTGTCTAACTGAAAACTATACTCAAAAAATGCTTTTTCTTGTTCCACAGATATTTCAAGATTTCTAAATGAAAAAACAACATAACATAAATCAAGCCTGCGTATAACTGCCGGTCATCACTCATGGTGGAGTGTTTTTTATTTTAATCAAAGGCACAGTAGTAAATGTAGCCCACTTTTGTATACATTATAGTGTTATATATAAGAATGTTGTCATGGAGAAGTATTTAATTATACACTGTATTTCCTCTTTTAGATGCTGCCCACTTTTAAATGCCACATTATAAATTAAAAAGTTTAATAAACTCTAATTAACTCTGCCCTCTAATATAATCTATATGTAGATAGGCTATATGTATATAGTTTTAACTGTATGTATATGTTATGATACATACGTAGGCTAATGCTTTTAATTCTCCACTTTCGAAAAACACCTTTTTTGCTGTTACTCAGTCTCAAGTAGAAAAAATTAAAACAACTTTGGCAAACGATCACGTAATATTGTCTAGAGTGCCAATACCAAATTTCAGGATGGTACAATCCATTTTCGATCCATTTGACTGAAAACGCAATTTGGACCCTTTTGCCTGAAACTCAAACATGTGTGGACAAAATCAAAACATATTTGGCGAGTATACTGGTACCAAATTTCAAAATGTTAGCACTTCGAAAATGCAGAGAAATGCAGGACACTGCCAATGCCGCTCCAAAGTGATATAGTCCATTCCAATTCTTTGATAAAAAAAAAAAAAATCCATTGCAAGATTGTTGTAATGTCTTTGTAGACTATTTAACAATTACTTACATTCTACACATATTAACTAAATCTTCGTCTGTTGTTGAACTATGTAACCCTCTAATGTATAAATTTGTTTTACTAAGTTTTTCACCATCTTGTGCATCATACGGATCAGGATACATATTACTTGTGTTGGATGAATTATTATTGTGTTGATTATTAATGGCAGATGCATATTGAATATATGCCTACAGGTAATAGAAAAAATAAAGAACGTAAAATGCATATAGAAAACATTGGTCAAAGTAACAGTAAATACTCACTGAAGAGGGAGGGTTGTCGGAGGGTTTTTGAGCAAAACTTCAGGCTTTCTATTCAGGCATACTCCTTTGTAGCGATTATTCGCTCTTGTTTTGACCACCATGAAAGTTATAGCATTCCATAATATTTTTCAAAATTTTGAAATAGCGTATTCAATAATTCATATTTTCTATAACGGCGGGCGCTATATAAGCAATCTTGAATTTGATTGGCTTGTTCCTTATACATTTCAAGGTCATTGATTATACTATACTTTTCTGTACAATAAACTCTTTTTACTGCAATTACTAATTGGATGCTTGGTTATTTCAAATAGGTAGCGTTTTTTCCAAGAACCTATGAATCATAAAAAATATTTTCATTTCAAAACAAAACTTTCTGCAAATGTTTGGCCAAAATACCTGCTCTTAGATTCACAATAATATTGTCTTAAAAATAAAAATAGTTCAATAACTTACCGGTTGATAACCATAAACTATAGGACTAACATGAGATCTTTGTTGACCTCCCAAATAGTAATTTGGCCAATTAATATGATTAGCCCATGGATAATTAACAGGAGTAGGAACTAGACCAGGTCGATAAGAACGTGAGTATGATGAAGAAATTTGTGTTGAACGAACCTAAAAAATAATTACTAATTATATACTCAGACACAATAAGTTGGTACACATTTAGCATCAAAGAAAGTAAATAAATCATATTGAGGAAAATTGTCCAGAACAAAGCACAAAGCAGTAAAGCAATAATCTAAGCTACCAATTTAATAGACCTACACAATGCAATCAGCACTTTTTTGCATTAATGAAATTTATTCTATTAAAAAATAGTTTTGAGAATTTGAGAAAATATAATGCAAGAATGTCAACCATGCCACCATGAAAAACAATCTAGAATGTGTGCATGATTATTTTGTGTATAAGGGGTTTATAATTACATACATTTCATACAAACACAAGCATTACATAAATTGTGTGTACAGTACTAAATCTAAGTGCTGGCTCTAAGGGACACATATAAAATTTTGTATGAGTTGTAACTTGGTGAGGTTTGAACTCATACCACACTCTGATCAAAGGTAAGGGAATGAGGGGGTTCATGTAATTTACGATCACGATCCGACGATTTGATGATTCGACTAGACTGAGAATAGCCAGGCTAGATTTCGTACGAGGTTGTTTGTTTTTAACTAAATGCTCTCCTCCACAGGCAAAACTGCTGCAAATGACCTTCGTTATAATACGCTATTTTAAAAAGGATGTTATTTTAAGTAAATTATCAGAGCTCCATCTCACTGTTTTATCATAAAAGTACATCTTTCTTTGTTAGTTCAATAAAATTTGTTTTTTCTACCACAATCCGTAAAGTTTGCCAACAAAAATTCTCTATGGTTCAGTTGCAGCAACGATGTGAAAAAGCGAAGATATGTTATATTCTTGCTTAAGCAATTGAGTTGGATGAAAATATGGCTAACTTAATTGGGGCCTATTATTTATTATTCATTATTATGCATTATTCATTACATTTGGATAGCCTTAATTGGGGCCCATTATTTATTATTATGCATTATTCATTACATTTGGATAGCCTGTAAATAACGCAGACCTGATGTAAAATTTAAAATGGTGGCCAAATATGAAAAACAAAATGTCACTGAAGTGAGAGCAGATAATCATTTTAATATTCAGAATGCGATTATAAAGATAATGGTGGATATGATATATTTTACAAATAAGAGTTATAATTTACCATGCGGAGAGCAACGTAAGTTTTTTTTTTACTTAAAATGGCGCCTAAACATGAACAATAAAAAGTTACTTTAGTGACAGCTCATAATCATCTTAATATTTACAATGTGATTACAATGATAATGGTGGATAAAATTTAATTAAAAATATTTTAAAATCAGTTCTGAATTACAATGTAGAGAAAGAAACTTGAATACACATGATATGACCAATTTAGATGTCTACTTTAGGTTAATTAGGTTTGTTCACCTTCTTTCTTAACTCTATTTGGGAAGGTTGGTTCTGAGTAATTTTATGGAAGGTGGATCATCGGATCATGATCGTAAATTATAGCAAAACAAACACCATCGCGAGTCTTCTTTGCCGACGCCATAGTAAACTAGGATAAGAGCATTTTGAGGCACAAAGTGACGAAATTTAGCTAAAGCTCCATTAGCCCTCTTAAGCTTGGCAACAGTATTATAGATCTGAGACTTCCAGCTTAAATCAGAATCCTTACGGAAACCAATAAGTGCTATATATGTATGCTTTCCAGAATAGTTTACTTTCTCCACTAAGGGTTAGTTTAGTTCATAATAAGATAAGATAAGATATTTTATTTATCAATAGCAGTTACAAATCCTCACTTGCAATATTGTAATCAAATCTAGGGTCAGCCAAACAGTCTTGATGTTAATCGTATTATTTTGCTATCAGACTCGTGTCTTTAGAATCTCGAAGAGAATCATCTAGTAACCTGTATGGTAATCTAAAGCTCCTCAAATTCTCTGATATTGTCCAATGTCAAAATATTCTATTTTGCATAAACTATTTCATGATAAAATTCCTGCTTCTGTCCATATACATTTGCAGTTGACTTCACCCATGCTCAAGGCACTCGTGCAGAGAAGGTTGGCTTGTTCAATCTCCCTACCGTCAATACGGTTTGTTTTGGTAAAAATTATATTAGATTTAATACTATTAATTCCTGGAATATTCAAGTTATTTGGTCATTTCTGTGCTAGATTTGGGAGGTGTCATGTCTGCTTTTTCCGTAAATGAAACAGCAGCACAGTATCCTTGTCCAAACTGTATCCTTGTTAAAATTTAATCATCTGCCCACTCTCAAAACTTGACAATTTGTCAAAACTATCCGGAGTTAGACGAGTGTACGCTATGTCCAGGTTGTCCAGAGGGCGGCCGAGACTTTTGCAAATCTGTACGTAAGCGTTATACAGTGACAAACTAGTTTATTTTTTCATTTTACTGTCAATTATCATCTAATTACCATCTGACATGTAAAAGCTACTATTAATAAATAAATATCTTATCGATCGATCTATCTCTCTATCAATTCTTGCAGCAAGCTTGCTTAAGCAACATGGTAGAAGTCAAAAAAATTAGCCAAGATGTATCTGAATGTTTGTTCTTTGAAATAATGTTTGGAATCGATTGGGAAGAAAATCGCAGAAAGTTACAAAGCAAGTACGATGTTTGCTAATCTTTCTATCTTTATAAATATCTTCTTTGTTTAAAAAACTAATAATCATGTCTCGGAAGCTATGTTTACTTTCGCTTTCGTTTTGGACTTTTGTTTATGTTGTTTATGTTTTTATTTTCTGACGTTCTGGACTCATGATATTCCTGCATTCAGAAGACAATAGAAAGTTGTATAAAAAAATATGCCAAAAGTAAGTGAGAGAAGGTATATTGAATTTGCCTACTAAGATTTGATATTATCCGTTTCTCTTTTTCACGGAGATAATTCGACGTTTAACTCTCTGCACAAAACGTGTATGTTCCACTAACAAACTTTCATTGAATATATTACAAAGCAATATATTGTACTTATTTCCTGGTATACATGTTTTGCCTATTTCCTGTTGTGCTCTCAGGTTGGTTGGGGCCAGGAGGGAGATGAACAAACACAATGTTGTAGAGTTAACAATTATATCTTAGCATAAAGCATGTCTGGTCTCAACACTGCCCTTTTTTAACTACTTCCAAGAGGATTCTATTGTCTTGATCATTCAGTCGTAACGCAATAGAGGTTAATTCAACTTTCGACTTTCAGTTCAATGTAAGAATCGTTTTGTGGATGCAACCTTACCCCAGAAAAAATTGTCCCCTCCCCTCCCCCTAAATGTCCAATGGATGCTAAGCGTAGTCAGTTACGAATTTTGGCTGACCTCTTAACACTTTTATAAAGTAAATTAAATTAAAAGGTGGGTTCCCAGTTCATGTAACTGGTTACAGTCAGTCACAAACGAATGCATAAATCTGGTATTTTGATTGGTTGATGAGTTTTTTGTTTGCCTGGTAGCTTAATCAAGTTGAACTACCAGATGAACAAAAAGTACATCAGCCAATGAAAATATTGTATTTTACATATTACTCACTCATTTGCGCGATCAGAAACCCTCCTTAAAAGTTAGTACATAGTTAGATTGATGATGTTACATTTTGTTTGATTTTTTTATTATAGTTATGTAAAATACATAACACATACATTTTATTAGAATCCAGTGGTTTAGTAGCAAGCTGTGTTGAAAAATCCTCCACATTAATTATGTTATTTACTCTTATTTTGACCACTGGAATTGTTTTTATTATTGTTATTTTTAGTGGAGTTCTTATTTCCTAACTTTTAGTTTACACAAGATAATGTTTGATTTAATGTTGCCATAGGTAATTTTTTTCTAGGAAAAAATTAACCATTAAGTAATTTTTAGCAAAGTTAGTTCTATAATTTTAAAATGTTATTTGGTTTGCATAAGATAGAGTCTTACTTACTTGTTTTCTATCCGATGCTTGTTTTGTTTTTTCTGTATTTACAGGAGTGCTACCCCTTTTGGTATTTTGTTGTGGATTTGGCGACTAAAAAGACAAAGCACAGAAATATTTAAAACTTGTATTTATAAATGTGTATGTGTGTATATGTGTAAAAGTTATAAAAATATGTTTTATTTTTCTCTTTATTTCTTATCCATTGTTTGCGTAAATTCATATAAATTCAGTGTATATGTATGTATGTATAACTACGGAATAAATTATCATTTGTAGCCACTTTCTTAACTTTTTGAAGTCATGTGTTATTTATTTTGCTATATTTTCAATTCCATGTTGATAACGCTTTGACAATAACACTACAAGACACAAATGCAATTCCAAATTGTTTTAGAAAAGGGTGGGTTACATGATATGAAGGAGTTTAGTGATATTTTTCAACAGCTTATTTGCATTATCTTTGGCATTTATAAATTCATAGATAATAGCAATATGGAATACATAATTGATTTACATATTGAAAAGTTTTTAGTGGAGTAGTGTGGTGCACCCTTGTACATTTTGGTGTCGAAATAAGAGCAAATACAACACCTTAAAAATCTCCCCAGGGATTATTTACTCTTATTTAGACCCCCCCCCCCCCTCCTCTCCATCTACAAATATTTTTAACAGTAATATCACTTGATACATAAATGGTCATTATAACTAACGATACATTTTAAAAGTCTTTAATGTTTATGTCAGTATATGTTTGATGACGGTCATGAACAATACCTGCAAAAAATACTTTCTTTCTGAAATTTTACAAATATAAAGTTTCTAATATATCATAGTTCATACAATTACAATTAGGCAACAGATTTGACAAAAAGTATAACATAAAGGCATCACAATGTGACATTGAAACCGGTGTGTCCAAACATTATAGTTTCTAGCCAATACCAATATCAAGACACCCAGTGGGCAAAACCTTGTTCAAAGTCAGCATTAAAAACGTTGTCCTAGCAGTAAAGGCGTTGTTCTAGCATCTTTACCGCAGGTTTTGAGCAAGTTTTTGCCCATTGGAATATATATCATTGGAAATCTATTAACATTTTTTGTGAAAGGAATTATCACATATTTTCATAGATTATTTCAAAATATGTCTTAAGATAAGGATGAAACATTTTAATCTTGTAGGGGGAGGGAAGTAGGGAAGCTATTGTGGGTAGGAGAATTAAGAAGTTAGAAGCTAGAAGTAATACTACTACAACATACCATTACAAACAACAGCGTTCTTCCTACACAATATATTGATTATATTACACACGTTGTTAATGTATTATCTGTTATACGCTCTATATAATATTTCATTCATATATTTTTAAATATATATAATTTATATATTATATAAATAAAAATCATGAAACGATTATATTACACCACTCAAACTGTGTTAATACCATTCACACCTGAGTACTTTTCTATACACACAAAGGTAATTAAATACATTTTTGTAATTCAACTGGTACTACAATTGTACAATAACATAGATGGGTAATAGAGTTAGAAGATTGAAAAAAGCTTCATAATAGTAGAGAGGATTCTCTTAAAATCTGATGTACTTTAGGGGCCGTCTCAAAATTTCGCCCCAAATCCAACTTTCTTTGTTAGGGTTAAATCACCTAAGATTGACAAAATTTAACACAAATGAATCTACAGAAGTGTGTTTTAGGTCAATGAGCTTGCAATGGATTGGTTTCTGCGGTGCAAGATCATTGACTCAGTACACTCCTCAGTAGATTTTATTTTTGAGATGGTTCCTTATTGGTTGAAATAAGAGTATATTATTACAGTGGAGTGTAATTTAACAGGCAGGTATTAAAAGATTCAGGGGGCAAAAAGTCACGAAAGTATGATGCAGATTTTTAAAATATGTAAGAAAATAACCTCCTGAATAATAATTTTTGTTATGT
>JAULBZ010003638.1:0-16040 GCA_032360805.1 Neoturris breviconis
ATTATACTCTTCCCAGTAGATATAATCTGTGGGTACACAACGTTGAGTAGACGTTACATGCCAGCAGGGTTATGTATATCTTCTTCAGGTCGTTTTCCACTTCAGAGAAATTTCTGTGGAACAGAAGTTGAAAACGGCCTTTAATATGCGGAAAAATATTTTAATAATAGAGTTCTGCACAGCAAATACAATAATCTCAATATATGGACCATATACCATCAGATGGTATGTCATAGATTCTATGACAATGCACAGTATGTATATGGAGATATGGAGATATATGAGGCGTATTTAGTAATATTTTATATATGTGTTAGATACCACTGGACAAAAACCTGTTCAAAGTCTGCAATAATGACGCTAGAACAATGTCTTTGACGTTGTTCTAGTGTCTTTACTGCAAACTTTGAGCAAGTTTTTGTCCACTGGATATATATTATATTATACCTTGTTCAATTGCATAACCGATTATAGCTACATTTTTAACAACCCTGTGAACTCCACCAGTTGGAGAATCAAAATCGTGTGCTACATCATTAAAATAATCGCCTTTCTTAACAGATTCACCTTTGGATTTACACCAACCCATGTTTATTGATACTTCAATCACATATCTTGTGTTTGGAATATATTTAACTGACAAGACATATGGAATAGTATAATCTGCATCCATCTTTGGATCTTTTACTTGTATGGAACCTAATACGGGAACATCACAGTCTTCACCTTCGCCATCGCATAAGATTTCTTCCCTTACATCAACATTTAAGCAAGAACCAGCTGGTATATCTTGAAGAGTTGGAGGTATAAGAATCTTTCCATGAACCATCAAATCATCACAAGAAACATCACCTTGTCCAGGACCTTTTTCAGAACCAGATATTTCTATTCCAGTTTCAGTATCAACACACCAACAATAACCAGTGGAACCATGACATTGTTTTCTCTCATATGAACCATCATCCTTACATGATGGAACAAAATTTCCAACGATTTTCTCATCTGTTATTCTTTTATTTTCTAAATCTCTTTTTGTATGACATTTAGATTTCTTATCTAAAACAAATAACAAATAATTAGGATGTAACAAGATGCACCAAGGAAACTATTTTATAGGTGAATCAAAATAGTAATACACTGGTTAATGTGCAACTTGGAAAATTACTTTGTTGTCGTCACTACTTTTATAAAATATCCCAAAATCTCAATCAACAGCTGTAGGTGTTGTGTATATAATTTATGTCAGTTTTGTGTACACCATGTTATAAATTCAGTGCTTAGTGATATCAGCCACTGCATATGCAAAACTTTACTTGTAATATGGTATTATGGCATATATTGAGATATTTGACCATATTCGCTAGTCCTTCATGGTATGATAGAGTGCTGGTGTAGTACCTTGTATTAATTAAATAAAGCAAAAACGAATTTTTATCTATAAAAGAATAGAATAATAGCATACCTTTACATGGTCCTTCATGTCTTAATTGTAGTGAACTAGTTTGTTTATCTTGACACTGTGCTATTTCAAGTAAACATCGGTTACTATATGTTACGCCATCACTTCCACACATTGCTTCATAATTAAAAGGACATCCTCGTGAGCATACAGGTTTTTCTAAAAGATATTAATAATTTGAACTTTGAAAGCAATCAACCAAAAGGAATAATGTAGAAAAACAAAACAAAAAAAAACTAAATCACAAAGAAAGTAGAAACACGGTAAATAATTTAACTGTTATTGCATTTTCACAGTCCCTATCCTTGGAAATAATAAAATTTTTAAAAAAATATTTTAATACTGTTATGTTACCTAAATCTATCTATCTATTTACATGAGGTGAAACATGTGCACCAAAACCAAGAAAAGACATTTTCATTGGTAGAAATCGACATGACACATGGTTTGATGTCAGTGCGTGATGTCAATTCACATATTATTCTTAACAGTATAAATGACCTTGCAGCTTCTACAAATTAACAACAAATCGTACCCGTATCTCATAGAAAGGCATAAAGTAAGATATAACTATTGCATGAAGACAAAGATAGGGTATAATTTTGTATTGATCCAAATGCTCCAGATTAGTTGAGCTTGAGAATGAGGTCTTTGGTTAACATGCAAAAATAGGAACTCTATCTTGGAATTAACTGCTTGATCTACTGGGCACACACAAACAAAGTTATCTGATGATATGCCAACACTGATTTATTCATTTTCGGTACACGGTCCTGAAAATCAGTTGAATGTCAGCTCCACCGCCTTAAAATGTGGTTAAGTTTAAGTTAATTTTCTTGACAAATGGAGGTTGTTTAGAAGAAGTAGTATTCTTCGATGTTGTAGAATAATTTATTTGAAAGTTGATGCTAATATTTCTGGGCCTTGAGGGGCCTGGGAAGTAAGGGCTGCAATCGGTGAAAATTGAATATCTTAATTCCCTAGTTGTTCTAAAATTCATAAATGAAAATACAAATTTTTTAAAAATATGTTTTATATAATTTATATAATATCAAAAATAGAGAAAGTCTATTTGGAAGTCTTCATAATAATGGATTTTGTTAATTCATGCATACTATTTCAATCTATCAGCAGAAATAAGTAAAAATTAAAGACTTCTGAATACTTACTATTCTTTTTTCCACACAAAAATTGAAACAATAATATCAAACAATCGATTAAGACAATAAAAACTCACTGCATTCGATTTTCTTGGCACCAATAAAGAATTCTGCATTACATCCCCCACAAAAGTTTGCTTTACACACAGCAGTTGGCTCCTCATCACATCGAAGTTGAAGACATGGCATAAATGAACAGCTGACTATTGGTACACCCTCTGGACATTCTCCTATAAATGAAATAGCAGTTTATTTTTATTATGATTTTTATCACATTACTCTGTAGTATCAAATAAGTGGGGGAATAGGGCGTGCTTATTGATTTTTGGAAATTTTTGCAACCACCCTCCTCCCCCTCCCCCCAGTCTTATTCTAACCCTCTGCTTATTAACTTTTAGGAAATCAACAATAATATAAAACAGCCTACTCGCTAAAAAGCTAAAGTACATGTTAAAAATAATATTAAGTTAGAATAAACTAACTATTCGACTAGCGCCTACCTGCTTCCTACACAAACCCTTGAGATAGCAACAGTAAAGTACAATTTGTCATCATGCTTATTCCAATTCCCTACCCCGTTTCTTTTGCACTTTGTATTCATAATTATTTGTGAGGCTCTCTCTCTCTCTCTCTCTCTTTTCTAAAGTATTACAGATAACACTGGCTCATACACTTACGTTCTGGAAGTGGTTTTACTTTATAGCCATTTACTGTAACATCTTTTACAACTTCATTTGATCCATCTGTAGGTGAGTAAAATTCATACGCCACATCGTTGAAATAATCGCCTTTTTTAACAGATTGACCTTTTGATTTACACCAGCCCATGCTAATTGATGCTTCAATCGTGTACACTGTGTTTGGGATGTTAGTAACTGAGAAGATATATGGAATAATACCATTTGAATGTATCTTTGGATCCATTACCTGTAGTGTACCTAACACAGGAATATCACAAAATTCACCTTCACACTGAATATTTTCTCTGACAGCAACATTTAAGCAAGAACCAGTCGGTAGAGATCGAAGATTTGGTGGTACAACAATATTTCCATGAACAGACAAGTCTCCACACTCAACTTTGCCACGTTTTTTAGTTCCAAAAATTTCCTCGCCATTTTCAATAAATACACACCAACAATAACCAGTAGACCCATGACATTGTTTTTTTTTATATGAACCATCATCGTTACATGACGGAACAAAATTTCCAACAATGCCCTCATCTGTCCTTCTTTTATTTTCCAAATCTCTTGTTACATGACATTTACCTTTTTTATCTAAGAAAAAAGGAAAATTCACCCATTAAGTAAATACTTGTTTAAAGTGAGCAGTAAAGATGCTAGAAAAGTAAAAATGTTGATCTAGCATCGTTACTGCGTATGGTGACCAAATCTTTGTCCAATGGGCAGAATATAGAACTAACATTTCCAATAAACATCCCAAAACTTTACATGATACATTTAATGCAAGGTACAGATTCTGTTGCAAATGCTAATTGAGATATTAATAAAATTTCGGTATTTGAAATAGGATGAAATTATCACTATGAAGGAGTCAGACTTCAGGCGTTGTAAGTTACACAATAATTATGTACGTTCTTATCTAAATATCATAGTTTATTTGTACCATATTTATGTAACATAGATCTTAATGTTTTCCTTTACCATGTTGTCTTTCACAAAGAAACCAGAGTGTTGGTGGGGAAAGTCTGGAGAGGAGAAGACAGAGCATACCCTATCAGTGTTCGAAATAAGACTAAGGAACCATCTTCAAAATGTCATCAGATTTGCCGATGTCATCAGATTTGCCTCATACGTTTTGAGATTATTGGAAGCCATATAATTGATACAATGTGGGTGTTTTCATTTTTACAAATTTATGGCAAAGGGAGCAGTTAATAAAAAAATTAATAAATTAATTTTGAAGAATGCACATGTAAGAAAATGTATACCGTCACATGGACCCTCTTTTTGTAAAAATAGCGTTTTAGATTCATCTTCACATTGCGCTACTTGAAATGTACAGCGGTTACTGTATGTTTTTCCATCCCTTCCACAGGTCGGTTCATAATCAAAAGGACATGCTTGAATACATTTAGTCTTTTCTATGAAGAGAATAGAAGTTAAATGTGTTAGATTTAATAGATTTAATAGAGCTAGCTATAGAAAATAACTATCAAAAATAACTGTCAAACATTATCTGTGATCTGTGGAGGAAAGTTTTTAAGTACAGTTCTTAGAGAGCATCTCAAAAATAAAATCTGCAAAAGAAAGTACTGAATCAATGATCTTGCACCGAAGAAACCAATCCATTGCAGGCTCATTGACCTAACACACTTCTGCACAGATTCATTTTTTTAGAATTTTGTCAATTTTAGTTGATTTAACCCAAAGAAAAAGTTGGTTTTGAAGCAACAATTTCCTTACTGTAAAGTTGGAAAAAATTAAAAAATAATTTTTCACAGGTCCAACAGTTAATTTTAGGTTTGCGACCAGTGGTCAATAGAAGTGCAAATAATCACTGTGTGGAGGAGGTATTTTTAAGCATAGCTTCCGGCTTTAGGCTTTTTACCCCAAAGCTATGCTCAAAATTCCCTCCTCCGCAGTGATTATTTACTCTAATTTCAATCACTGCCATTGATTAAAAATGCAGTAAATCAGAAGTCAACGAAATGATGGTTGTTTCCTTCTTGTAATTTGTGTATACATATTTATCTGTATTAACCAATAAGAATTCTGCATTACTGTAATTGAATGCAATGATTACATTGAAATTTATATCTGATCTATATCCTCTCTCTTGTTCAAAGTTTTTTATATTCACACATTAAAAAACAAATTCGTTTCAAAAAGCAGATATTATTTTAGTAGCTTTAAAGTAGTCAAAATCAATAACTTGAGAAAAATTAATCTACAATGAAGAGTGTCAAGTCAATGAGCTTGTAATTGATTGGTTTCTTCGGGACAAGAATCCACACAATTCCAAGATCATTGATTCAGCACACTCCGCTGGGAACAAATTTTGGAGATAGTCTTATTGTTACAATTTGGAAAACTTTTTTTTAATGTGGATCTTAATTAGCTTGCGATTTGATTGGTACTGAAAGAATGAGCTCAATTCTCACCAATAACCCAGTGAGTAAAAACTTGTTCAAAGTCAGCAGTAAAGATCCTAGAACAGCGTTGAAAACATTGTTCTAGCATCTTTACAGCAGACTTTGAAGAGATTTTTGCCTATTGCTTGAGAATTAATTAATCGCAAGTATTATGCATAAATTTTGAAATAAGCACTTACGACAGGTTATCTTTTTCCCATCATTAAAAAACTCAGCATTGCACCCACCACAGTAATTAGATTTACAAACAGCATTTGGATAGTCTTCACATCTTAACTGTGCACAAGGATCATATGTGCAACCACTAATCGGAACATTCCTTGGGCATTCTACAATAGATATAAGCCACCAATTAAAATGAGTTTTTTGTATTTACAGTGTAACAAGGGGTCAGCTAATATATTAGCTCAAGTGTGTAATATTCAGGGACTAAAACAAATAGTCACTGTAAAGGAGTGATTACTAAGGGGCCATCGAAAATCAATTTTCATATTTTTAAACAGTTTTAGGCTGTTAAGGTTTATACCCCCTCCCCTTTCCCCTCCCACTTAACAACCATAGAAAAATTTAAGAGGAAAACGTTTGCTTCTGCAGCACCGATGTCAAAGCAAACACGCTGGCAGGCTGCCCCATCCAAGATTTCTTTGGCAATTCGATTGTATTCCCCAAAACATTTTGAAAGCTAAATCAATAAATTCAATGTTTAAAAATTTCATAATGGTAGATGTTTGCAACGTTATTTTCAAACCAATTCCGAAAAAAACTGGTTTGCACAAATCGAAATCAAACCAGGTAGAAAGCAGGTTTGGATGGTTTGCAAACTGATTTTAGTTTTTAATGAAACCAAACTGAAAGAAATGGATCAGTTTGCAAACCATGTCTGAAAAGAATGGACCCTTAGTTTGTTATGCAACATAACTGTGATACATCCTTAACTTAATGGAACTGCTCCTAAGAGCAATGAAATAAATGAATGTCCTCTAGCTGATAATCGAGAAAATATTATAAATTAAGATGTAAATTATATTACCGTTACATTTTCCATCATGTGCTAGTTTCAAAGATTTTTTACCGCAATCACGAGCTGCTTTTAACAAGCATTCATTATTGTATGTTTTTCCATCTGAACCACACTGTGGTGCCAAAATCTTCGGGCAACTAACCAAACATTCAGGTACTGTAAGTAGGAAAAAATATAACTTTTTAAAAATAGAATTCAATAGGTGTTTGCAATAAGAGCAAATAATTGTTGTGGAGGAGGGCCTTTGGAGCATTGCTTCAGGCTTTCTAATTTTTTTGAAAATTTTGCAGGAATTAACTTTTGCGAATAGCTTGTTTAGTAACTTTTCGCGGGAACTAAATTTTGGTTATTTGACCAAAATTCACGAAACTTGCAAAATTTTATTCCCACAAAAATTAATTCCCTTTAAGGTATATAAATATTTTGTAGAAATCAAATCGTGCCACTTCTTTGCACAAGGTTAATAATTAATAATATGTACCTGGACATGCACCCCTTTTTTGCACCCTTAGAGATTTACCATCATCATGACACTGTGCCACTTCAAACGCACACCGGTTGCTGTAAGTTTTTCCATCACTTCCACATATTGGATCATAGGATGCAGGGCATATGGATGAACACTTCGTTTTCTCTGTAAAAAATTGAAATAACAATCCTCGCAATTCACTACGTCAATTACCAGTGGAGGAGTGCCTTTGAACATAATTTTTAGCTGGACCAGCTAAAAATTATGTCCAAATACACTCCTCCACAGGTGATTGCATTGTTAATTTCAAAATGAATACTATGAGCGTACGTACCAGCACAAAAACCTATAATTTTATAATTTCTATAATTTTATGCCTAATTTTAAGGTGAATTTACATTAGACAGAAATGTTTGCGCGAAAGCCAAAGCCTTTAATTTAATTTCTCGCTAATCATAAAAACGCCTTAAGAAAATTAATCAATTAAAAAATTACAAAGCTTTGTTGTTAGTTAATTTATAACTCAATGCAACTCAGGTACTTAATTAAATGGGGCAAGCACTTGATTAAATGGGGCAAGCACTTAATTAAATGGGGCAAGCACTTGATTAAATGGGCAAGCACTTAATTAAATGGGGCATGGCCCTAGTTCTTTGTAGAATTAATATAAATGTGTTATTAGAAGCATTAATAGCATAGGTCTTGAGTCGAGATACCATCATTAACATCATTGTTTGGTATACACTGCTGATAAAGGCTAATAAGCCAGAAACAGCTGTTCAGTGTTCCTATCTCCTTTCCGGTCTAGTCTGTGTGTGTGTGTGTGTGTAGCTCCAATTAAATTATAATTTCTCATTTGGGTACAGAACTTGTATCACAAATCACAACGAAAATATTTCATTCTAATGCCTCTTTTTGAGGTTTTAAAAATACATCATACATCATAGCATTGTACACACGCAATCTGGCATGCCTTTACAATACATAAGAATGTTATAACGTTCCGATGTATTAAATTGTATGCTTATAAAATGGAGAAGCAGCTATAAACATTATGTAAATAAGCTACATGTACATAAGCTATATAGACTTTATGATATATGTATACTGCATGACAATAAACATTCATTGTCAAAGTCTCATAGAAAATTAAATTTTGAAAACAAAGGCTTTACTTCTCTGCTTATGATTTGGGTATAATATCCCGTAATATTGCCTAGAATGTTGTACCTAAATTTCAAAAAGGTACCACATATTTTCAGTCCATTAGATCAAAAACGCAATTCTCATCCTATTTGCTTAATACTCAATCCAGAGTGGACACAATAAAATTTGGGCGAGTCATTCCAAAATATCTGGTACTAAATTTCAAAATGGTAGTGCTTCAGGAACACGGTCTAACAAGATAAGCAGACTGCCGTCACCGATACAGCTGATGCAAAGTGACAGTTATAGCCCATCCAAACTTTGTTTGGTAAGCTGAAAACTTATAGAGGACAAAAAACAATCTAAAGTGTGTAACTATAGTTATACAAAACACTCACTGCATTCAACTTTCTTGGCACCAATAAAGAATTCTGCATTACATCCCCCACAAAAGTTTGGTTTACACACAGCAGTTGGTTGATCTTCACACTGAAGTTGAGCACATGGCATAAATGAACAGCTGACAACGGGGACTCCCTCATCACAATCTAAGAATACACAATTATGAATGGAAATAAATATAATATTAAATATGTAAATTCCTGTAGGTAGTGCATAACCATCTTGTTGAGACAGTTGCATATGGTAAACAATATGATACACAAGTTTTTTTTATAAGAACAAATCAATTTCTTGCCAGCCTCATTGTTCTTAAGGTGCTCTTAATTATTTTATTTTCTAGAACCCCTAAAATATCTTTCAGCCTGTTGTGTACTTGGCAATGTACAACCAAGAATTGTGAGTCTCATTGTCTCAATCAAAACATAACTAACCAATAAGAACCATACGTATTATTTACCCGTGATTTAAAAAAATTAAATAATTTTAAAAATATTTAACGCATTAAGGACACTGTCAAGAACTAGCTTAGAAAAACTAATGGTTGGTTTCCACTAGGCAAAACATTTGCTGCAAAATTCAATAGAAGATATGCCATTGGTAGAAATTGATGTCACGTGGAAAGTCAGCATATGCTTTTCGAACTTAATGACATGAAGTTTCTGATCACTTGTCAATCAGAAAAACTGAAAGGAATTAAACCAAAATTCAAATGCCCATAATATAATGTGGTTAAAATCAATTTTGGAAATCTTATAATACCGTCGTTGAATGGTGTATCATCTTGGCAGGTAAAGTAATTCTTGATCGTTAAATCTTTATCCTTGCAAGCAGCATTCTTAAATTCACATTCATTTGGGTAAGTCACACCATCACTACCACATACTGGCTTGTACTTTCTTGGACAAGGTGTAATACAATGGCCACAAATAGGAGGGGGGTCTCCACGCTTTGATCGTTTTCCAGTCTCTTCGCCAGTTTTCGAGTCTACACACCAGCATTCTCCAATTGAACCATGACATTGAGTTTCTGTATAGGAACCATCTGCTTCACACCTAGGTACAAATGCACCAGGTGGAGGAATTCCTAAGGGAGCACTTTTCCATTGATCTCTATCTTCTTGGCATTGTGCTAAAACGTTTGGTAAAATTAAAATTACTATCTCTGACAGTAATCAAATGAAGAACACTGTGGAGGAGGGATTTTTTAGCAAAGGCTACATAAGCTGAAACTATTACCAAAATCAGTCGTCCACAGTGACTATTTTCTAATATTTTGACTACTGTGCGCTATACATAAGTAAAAGGTCATGCCCTTCACTTTTCTTGATAAAATATAAAATAAGACAATACAATTTTGCATGGAGGTAGGTCTTCTAGTTTAATTTAATTTCCAATTGACCAACTATGAGTTGCAGTATTTGAAATAAGAGCAAATAATCACCATGGTGGAGTGCTTATTGAGCATAATTTCAGGCAATCCACAGTAATTATTTACTCCTATTTTAAACACTGAGTTGTGTGAAAATGTTAAACTATGCAAATTATGAATTCTACAAACTGAACATAAGAGCTGCCAAATAAAACATTTTTAATACTAGACAGTTATAATTTAATCTTATTACGGACACTGTAGATTGTTTAGAAAACAGAAGGTGTATTTTGGTAATCAGAATCAAAGGATTCCACTACATAGTAAGTAGAAAAGGGGGAAAAAAATAATTTGAAATTGTTTAGTACAAGTACAAGGTGGGTTAAACATCATAATGACAGCACATGTTAAGCGTTGTGAGAACACCGAGGGAACCTAGATGGAATCTCCAGAAACACCAGCCAAAATCTATCAATTAATCTATCCAGTCTCTCAAATTGGAACTTTTTTAACATTTCCAATGCATATTGGTCTACAATGTTTATACAAATTCTTGTTGTTTTGAGGATTTACTTATATAATCACGTACGATTAATTAGTATGAGAGATATTTTTAGACAAAATATAACAAAATACACAGCATAACCGGTTCAAGAGACGCAAAAACATCATCTGCATACTAGTTAAACTAGCATTAAAATCTTACATTTTGGTGGACAATACTTCAGCTGACATCCTAGCACACCAACTTCATCTTTAGATGCAGAGCAAACACTAGAAATAATAAATAAATAATAAATAATAAATAAAAAGTGAAATCAGCGGAATAACAAAAAGAGATCTGTTGGAACCCAGTGGACAAAAACTTGTTCAAAGTCCACAGTAAAGACGCTAGAACAACATCAAACGACATTGAACAAGATTTTATCCACTGGGAATTCAGGACCCTTTTTTTCATTTGTTACAGAGAATGTCAGTACATAAAGGTCCACTTATTTTTCAACAAGCAGGTATTTTAGCAGCTTTAAAGTAGTCAAAATCAATAAGTTTGAGAAATATTAATCTATAATAAAGAGTGTTAAGTCAATTGCAAGATCATTGATTCAGCGTACTTTCCCTGGGAACAAATTTTGGAGATAGACCCTTATGTAATAGAATTGGAATAGAAGAATCAACAATAACAATAAAAAAAAATCAGATAATTCCTATTTCTATTATTTCTACAACAAAATTGTTTAAAATAATGGTAAATCATCACTGTGGAGAAGAAATCTTTGAGCATGGCTTCAGACTTTCTAGCCTTAAGCAATGCTCAAAAATTACTCCTCCACAGTGAATAACACAGTTTATCCAATTTCAACTTTTTTTTAATCTATCAACCAAATTTATTCGATTAAGCACCCATCCTCAAATAAGCATCCTGCTCGATTAAACATTCTTCCTAAAATGTTCTGAATTAATAAGGGACCATCTGCAATATTCGTTCCCAGGGAAAGAGTGCAGAATCAATGATCGTGCAATTGATTGGAATCAATTGCAAGCTCGTAGACTTAACATTCTTTATTATGGATTAACTTTTCTCAAATTTATTGATTTAGACTTCTTTAAAGCTGCTAAAATATCTGCTGTTTGAAACAAAGTTTGGAGATGGTTTCTGACCGCCCTTCACGTATAACCGCCCTACCTAAAAATATAACTATATTATTTTAGTAAAAGTACATGCATATTTTTTCTGTTTTTCTTTTTATTCTTGTGTTAGTACAAGAACTCTGGAAAGGTACAAAAGTGTGATATCCTGGTCTGTAAAACAGACTTTTTAATTTAATTTTGGTTTATAAAGGTTTTGGTAAAAAATTGTCTTCTTTAAAAAGTGTCACCCCTACCTCATATAAGCACCCCTTAATAAGTGCCCAGGGGGCTTATTGAATAAAAAATGCTGTTTTTGAAACTAATTTAGAGATGATACCTTTGATCTCCGACATCTCCATATTCTTCAACTGAGTATCATTAATACACAGTCCGTATATGGAGATGTCAAAAACTGTATTGCGTGGTTATTCACGATGTATGCAATGAAATATATTTACCAGTTATTACACCCATCAAAGAGGGATTTACCATTCTCTATTCTTCCACCCTTGAAATAACATACCCCTAAAATCATGAAATTATAATTATTATATGAAATAATGGTCATAATAATGGTCACAATAAAATTGAAAAAGGCAGACTTTACATGGATCCCTAAAGGAGTTTCACCCTAAAGAACAAAGAAACCAATCAAATACAAGATCGTTTAGGGTGAAACTCATTTAGGGGTCCATGTAAAAGCTGCCAAAGAAATGTACAATCTTGCAACTGATGTGTATGCTTGTAACAATGAAACTAATGAAACTCATTATTACAAGTAATTGAAGGCTCATCTACATCACCCAGTGGCAAAAACTTATTATATTTATTGAATATGTTATTCTAGCATCTTTACTGCAGACTTGCCCACTGAGACCACGCTACTGCAACATTTATTTAACTGCTCTTATTATAATTATAAATAGTTAAACTCGTCATGGTTAAAATCTCATCACTTCACCCAGCGAATTTAACTTTATAATCATCAAGGAAAAGTGTAATCAAACTATTCTGACAGATATTTCATTTTGATTCCACAATAACGTTTTCAAGTAATAATTATATTATTTGGAATGTTCCTGCAAAAAAAAACTATTATATTGTTTTGATACATACTCAGCATCCTAGCCTGGATACGTAAATTTTGCCAGGGAATTCAGAATAAACATTTTGTGAGCAATTTTAAATATTTTAGAGATTGTACAATTAACGCTAAAAAGATCTTTTGGTAACCACATTAACGCCAGAGGAAAATGCAACCTCCTCTTCCTCCCCCACTTGTTTCAAAAACTACTAATGCTACAGGCATAAAACTCCTAGGAGATTTCTCTGGAATAAGCATTTCCATTTCTACTATTATGGTAACAATAACGTTTTTACTGATACCTGAAAAAAAAAGTGATTTTGTGCAAACCTTGGCACCTAAATTTAAGGTGCCATATCTTTTGATTGAGAAAGGATTTCTTAATTCCATTTTCAGATTATAAAAGTCAATTGAATTCTTTTTCATAGGCACCCTATTGATTCGGCCACTATCGCAGTTTTTATAAATAACTTTTATTGTGTATGCGTTAAACTCTCCAAACTTGGTCACTTTTAATATAAACCTATTTCACATCTACTTGGAATTTTTTGAGGCCATAGTAAGATATTGGTCATTTCTCAAATCACCTTTCAACTTGCCTATTAAATTCTTATAATAGTAACGAAAATGCTTTTGACTTGAAACTTCCAATGATGATTAATTACTTCGATATCTTTGATCTGACAACGAAATTATGATGTCACAATTTCATTTTTTGAGATTTTGGTATTTTTGCTAACTTTCACGCATTATTCTGAGCAATCTGCATGTTATTTTGAAAAACCCAGATGATAAGTTTTAAGTATCATTCTCTTTCAGTAAATTAAAACAGAATGTAAAATACCCTCTAGATCAAAAGTTAATGGTTTCCAAAGAAAAATCACTTTTCACTATAAATTTCATGCTGAGAGATGATATCAACAAAAAATTGATGGCGTCAGCAAATATTTTTGTTTTTAAAAAGAATATTACATAATTGTAGTATCACCATACCAAGTTTCATAGATTTTCACCCCGGCTGAATTAACCTCTCAAAAGCCCAGCATAAATAGAGTTAAACACTGTGAAAATGGGTTTATAAATGCTATAATGTGCCCTAAAAATAGTAACCTGTTGGACAACCAATTTCTGTACAAGCCCAACCACTGTCTTCACATGAGCTAAAATAACAAGTATTATAAAAAGAATAGTATGTACATACATCGAAATGATTGGTAGTATACATTTCTCCAATAAATTTGAATTTTCGTACCATTCGTCTTTCTATTCAAAATTTTAGACTTTTTCTCTAAGTTGAAATTTCAACTTTTTGCAAACATTTCACTTTGTCTACAATATTTTTGTCTAAGATTGTAGTTACAATGCAATAATTTCCTTCTTGGGCATTGACTGAAAATGTCTATTAATAATGTAACTAAGCATCATGGAGAACGGTACAAGAGTTTTAGATCTTAAAAATACCAAATTTTGCGGTCTGAGTGTGCCTATAACATTGTTAATAGTAGTTCATACGAAGAGGTAAATACATACCATGAATTACATTCTTCATATCTAAAATCACCTTTCTTATATTTCACTCTGTTGTATTCACAACCTGTAATAAATACAATTGATCTTGAAAGTAGACTGCGAAACTGATTAAAAGGTAAACGTAGCTAGCACACATATGATTTACATACAAACATTATGCATTGTTGTTGTTATATAATACACTAATAAGTATAGAGAATAAACACATGTTATTATAAGCTAATGATTTTAACCCTATTTAGAATGGGCTTTTGGGGGCCGGGAATGAAACTTTGTACCATCCCCCCTCCTCCTTCCCCTGCACAACCTTTGACGGGAAGATGCTATAGCATTGAAACTTTCCAGAGAGATAGTTTAACACATAAATAACACTTTAAAATAATTAATTTTTTGTTGATCATTACTTATGATGACGTCATCAGGGCCAAACAGGTGGTGCAAAAAAAAATTAGGTGGAAAGTCTAAATGTGACTGTGGTGAAAGTCTCAGAGCAAATATATGAAATAATGTCAAATATTTATAATTAGGTGAATATTTTCCAAAAATGTAAAATCATCTCTCCATTTTTGAAAAAATTTCTGTTGTGATGATACTCAGTCCCGAGTCGACAAAATCAAAAAATTGGCTAGCGTAATATTGCCTAGAATTTGATCAAAAACACAATTTTGACCCTTTTTGCCAGAAAGTCAGACTTGAGTAGACGAAATCAAAAAACATTTGACAAGTCCTTTTGAAATATCGCTTTGGTTGTTGGTACCAAGTTTCAAAATGGTAGCACTTTAGGAACTTGTACTATTAAGAAAAGTGTGGTGCCACCGCTGCCACAAAGTGATAGTATTAGCCAATCCAAACTTTTTTTGGCAGGCAGGCTATAAATGAATAAAACAAAAATAAAGAGAGCGACCATGATTCCTCTAATTAGCACCCCCGACGCTAATACATTTTCAACTTTTTGAGTGAGCACTTATTTAATCGTGGGAGGTGCTTATTAACTGTTAAAGAAATTGGAGCGGGTGGTTATTAGAAAAAAAAGATACATATACAAATAATGAGGACTATAAAATTATTATTTAAATTGTCATCATAGATTAGTTGACGTTCATTTGATGCCTCCTCGGTACCAGTGTGATAGCTTTTGAACGGATCAACTTCAGGCTCATTTAATGAACATTTGGGTTGCAATAAAGTTCCTTCCCTCATGGTATGCTTTGTTGCCCTAATTAGGGAGGATAATTTTAAAGGAGTGGAGGGGACACTTATTGATATTTTCCATAATACAATAGTAACTTATTCAAGGGGGCACTTATTCAAGGGAGAGAGGGCGCTAATTAGGTTAACAATCTTACAATTGATTGGTTCAGCTTCTCTGTCAGTATAAAACGTACTAATATTACAATGTCAATAATGGAAATAACATTGAAAGTGTAAATGTACCAGTCACATAATAAAACTTGCCTCCTCCCTCACACTCAGTTAAAATTAGGTTAAAAGAAAGACCATACCTACTGGTGCACAGTACTTCTCTGTACATGCTAGAGTTCCAACTTTGTCGTTATCATCTGCATTGCAAACACTACAAATAAACAATAACATTAAGGAACCATCTCCAAAATTCGTTACCAGGAGAAAAGTGCTGAATCAATGATCTTGCAAT
>JAULBZ010003639.1:0-16040 GCA_032360805.1 Neoturris breviconis
GGCTCTTTGCTCAAAAGCGAATTTCCTTGCAGTTCGTCTTGCTAATCGAAATTTAAGTCTTTTTGCCTAATTTGAAACTCGGAATTTTTGCACAAATTTCACCTTGTCTCAAACATTTACGTGAGAGATTGTAGAAGCATGTTCCGCCTTTGTTTACTTCTATTGTACACACTCCACCGTTTAGTCGGGGGCATATAAAAAGTCATACTCGAATTGTGTGGTATTGTTTAGTGATCCACTAACAACATGAGTTATGCTGAAGAATAATGTGCTTATTTTTACGAATAGGCTTTTTTACGGTGGCTCATAGGGGACATAATCAAAATAAAAAATAATAATAAAAAAATTTATCACGTGCATTTAAGTAAGTCGCGCGCCGCCACTTATAACGCTTGCTGCCACTTATAACTCGCGCCGCCACTTATGTGTCGACTTATAACTCGCGCCGCCACTTATATGTCGACTTGAACATTACGCATGCGTAAAAACTATTCGATTTGGAAATAGCCAAGGGCAAAGTAAACGAAATGCCAGAATTAGAAAAACCAGTCAATTTGAAGGATTATAAATATTAAACTAAGATATACCGACTTTAGAGGTGAAAATTACTTCTTACTTTACTTACTTCTTCCACACTCATCCTTAATTCATCTATGTTTGTTTTTTGTTTACAACTCTCATCACTGGGATACCATTGTTTAAATGGAACGCATGCGTAGTTCTTAAGTAGACTTACATGTGGTGGCGTGACACATAAGTGATGATCGCTTATAACAGATTTTTTAATTAACTGGCAGAAAAATATGTAAGCATGTTATGTACACTCAGTATTGATGACGAAAATACGAAATTAAAATTTTATTAATTTTGTATTAATGACGAAAATATGAAATCTAAATTTTATTCATTTTTGTATTGATGACGAAAATATGAAACTTATTTTTTTTTCATTTTGTATTGATGACGAAAATATGAAATTTAAATTTTATTCATTTTGTATTGATGACGAAGATATGAAATTTTTATTTCTTTATTTGTTCACGATGGTGAAAAGATTCAATGCGACACCAGCTTATGTATACCATGAACTGTTGTACGCGAAGAACGTCATCAGGTATTGTGCAAAAATATTTTAGAAGAGGAGAGCATACCAGCAAGACAGAAGAGAGCGAGAGCGGTTTTTTGAGAAGAAAGATTTGAAAGGTTTTTTAACAACAGTTACAGGTCAGATTGTTGCATACAAGGGAAAATAAAATAAACTTACCGATTCATTTGTGATCACTGTGATATCGTGGCTATCTGCCATGTTTGATTAAGTCTGGTTTATGTCTGGATTATGTATTTTTAATCCTCTGGAATTGAAACATTACTTATTCATTTCAACCAAAACTATTTTGTCAAACATACTGGATGTATCATGGACAGTGCAAGTAACGACGATGAGTACGAAACACATTTTCTTCGTCGAATGAAAAAGGGGCCACGAGACTCTACTTATTTGATGGATACGAGCATAATGATCACAAAAAATAATTTTCTGACTTCGGTCATATGATGAATGAAACATTATGTTATACATTTTCGTGTGTTTATTTATTACGTATCCCTACCAGGCTTCCGTAAGAAAGAGACAGTTGACTTCATATACAAAAATAATAATTGTCTCTTGTCTCACTATGCATATTAATATCTTAATTATGTTGCGTTAGAATGATTGAAATTTCACAAGTCTGCCACAATATCTATTAAAAACGTTTTTAGGAAAACATTTTCGTTGCAGGTGTCCTGTGACTACGCCCATGTTTAACCGATGTAATAAAAAAGCTTTGAAAATAGTTTTTGTTTTTGGGCGTAAAAATGCATATTATAAATGAAATGGCGAAATTTTAATCATTTCTCATCGTTTACACTACATTTCATCGAAAACACATCAAGCGCATTTTTATTACGAAATTCAAAGTTAAGGGATAGGGCATTTTTGCCCCCCCCCCCCCCTCCCCTCAGATAAAATATGCTATCCAAAGGACCCCGGATAAAATAAGATTAATTAAATTCAAATAACGCATTTTTATTGAAAACGCATGTGCGTTTATTTCTGTGAAAGGTTTTGAGATGCGTCGTTAATTAGAGGGCGGCGTTTAAAAGAGGGACTTTGTTTTAGAATGGAGATTTTGTTTATTTTAGACTTCATGAAATGGCACCAGATATATACTGCATACGGAATGGGTAGTTTTCTTTAATTAAACACAACTTTTCTCCTCCACAGTGATAACCGACAGTCATTTTAATCCCTGAAAAAGTACAACCTCATTCTCAGGGCGTTTTTCCAGAACCCACTCCACTATTTACGCTTTGTTCTAATCTAATAAATACCACTTTGAACAGGGTAGAGTTTAAAAGAGGGAGGCGTTTAAAAGAGGAAACACAGTATGTTCGCTTGGCTTATCTCTTATTGCCTATACGTTTAATATACTAGAACACTGTTTCTTAACTTTACTAAAATATAACATCGGGTTGCTCTGCAAATTGAAAATCAGTCTCTAGTAATGTTGCTGATGTGTTATAGAACTGATTAAATTTTAAGTACACTAGAACCAAATCCATCCACCCACCCCATGGGAATACAAATACGAGATTTCTGGGACCCTGTCCGGTACTTTTTCAAGCCGTGAAAACATTGATGTCAATTTGATGGTATCCTTTTTTGTGTGTGTAATGAAAAGATTATGGCTACATAGAAATTATAACTATATTAATCTTTAACGAGTGATATTTGATGAAGATGTTATACTCGATCAACATTGAAAGAAACATTTCTACGATTAAAGTAAGCGTAAAAATATCGTACCAAAAAACTTCTCATGCATTTTTTGTTCCAGGATAGTAATCAAGTAAAAATCCATGTCTGATTGAACATTATTTAAAGCTGATTAATACTCGGTGGTTTTAATTACATACCCTGTTTTTGGCAAGCTTTTATATATCTTTAACTGAGTTCTAACATTTTGAATTAAAACATGATATTTTAAGGAGGATCTCCACTGAGCGAAATAAATGGAGCCATTACATTGGTTACGTTACAGGTGACGTCACTTTTAACCAATATATTGACTTCATTTGAAATTCGTGCAAACGAATTGGCCTAGTGGAAATCCGCCTTTATATTAGCAAAATAAACGAAAATTAAAAACAACGTGAACAGATAAAACATGGAAGCACTTAAATTACCGAGTGTTTATCAGCCGGCAAAAACCTGTTTAAAGTCAGTAAAATAACGTTAGAACAACGTTCTTTGGACGTTGTTCCAACGTTATTTTACTGACTTTAAACAGGTTTTTGCCGGCTGGGTGTAGAAATATCTAGGTGTACATACTTTTGAAACATAAGAGTGCGTGAGTAGTAATCGTTTGTACGCACGGGGATGCGAGGGTAAATATTAGTCACAACGATAAGTTTCTACTGACAATAATGTTGCAACAGTCACATTTCACACAAATTCCTACCTATTTGTTTAACTTTACACTTTTCCATCAATATGTATTCTAAGTTGTTTAAAAAAGTTACCAAAAATAGTATCAAAAAACCTCAAAGCATATACTATGAAAAATAGATTAATTATTCAGAACTGCCTTTACAATTTGCACAACCCAAACTGAATTTCTTTCTAGTATTTTCCCAGCTATTATTTTCAAAAAGTAAATTATCCATAATTCTTCGAACAATGGATATTTAGAAAGAAAAATATATCTATATTCATCCATCTTTCGTTACTATTAGTAACCAGTTATTTAATAGTAGAAAACCTCACGCTATTTTGTTTTATAAATTTATCGATGTGAAAACGATAATAAATAATCCTCTTTCACTAAACAAAATAATAAATAATGTATTAACACAGTTACATCCTCTTCGAATGAAATATTTACCAAGTATGATTATCAATTCCTCTGCAGACATCAATTTCTAGACGGACATTTATTTTTTAAGTTAGCTACACGTGCACCACAGTGTTCGATACGAAATAAGAGCTAATGATCAATGTGGAGGAGTGATTTTTGCATTTACAGTCCGGGAAAATGATACTGTAGACAAAGTGAAGTTTTTGCAAAAAGTCGAGTTTCAACCTAGAGAAAAAGCCTACAATTTTGATTAGCAAAATAAATGGCACAAAAATTGGGATTTGTTCCAAAGGCCTGGGTACTAGGCTGCTGGGAACAGCAGAATTCGTCGAGTTCGCAAAAGATCTTAAGTTTTAGTAGACTTAAGTTTACTTGATAAATCTCCAGGGATTCCTCGTGGTCATTTACCGCATTTTGGATTTACTTGTGGCGTGTATTGTACGAAATTTGTAAAATGTCTAATATTTTATTTCCGGGATTGTAGATTGTCCTTCGCAATGATTATTTATTCTTATTTTGACTACTGACACCCTCCACGAACAATCTTACGAATTATTGGTTTTCTCTTTGCTGCACTCTCCTTCACAGAAGATATTTTAGAAATCAGGAAGCGGCTAGATCTACGGTGCGACATTGGTGCAATAAGCAAAACTACAAAATCAGCAAAATTACTATTTGCATAATCGAATTATATTTTCAGAGGGGTTGTTTAATCAAAAGAAAAAGAATTCAAAAGAATTCAAAAAATAATTCAAAAGAAAGCTATAACGTTCCATCGGTATTTCCCATGCCGAAAAAAATCAGGCAACGCTCTATAGGGTGAGATGGGTTCCTATTGCTCATAATTTACCAACCATCGATTTTCGTCCATTTTATTGACAAAAACTGATTTTATGTATTTTATTGTTGAGCGCCACTATTAAAGATAAACCTAAATTTCAAAGTACGGTGAAATATTTATTCAGTCAGTTGACGAAAATGTGCCAGGTACAATAAATTGTGAATGTTCAACGTCATGAAAACGTAAATCAGCTCTTGCATTAAGAAATTTCTTTCATCAGAATCTCATTACCATTTTCGTTTGCTACAAAGGTAAAAAAGAAAGTCATTAATATCTTTTGTTTATGCAAAGACAACAAAACAAAACAAAACAAACAAAACAAAACAAAACAAAACAAAACAAAACAAAACAAACAAAACAAACAAAACAAACAAAACAAACAAAACAAACAAAACAAAACAAAACAAACAAAACAAACAAAACAAACAAAACAAACAAAACAAACAAAACAAACAAAACAAACAAAACAAAATGATTTACCTGTCAATGTTTTATTTTTAGCTCGAACTCCAAACCATTTAATGAGTAAACCAATTAACGTGAGTATAATTGCCATAACAATTAAAGATACAATACACTTAATGAACATATTCATCGATGTAAAGATCTCAGTTGCATCAGCTTGATTTGTCTTCAAAATGCTGCCATGCTAAAATAAATATGTATCGTATCAAGTTACATATTTACAGCACTGAAAACGACGTCGGATCAACATTGAAAGAACGTCCATGCGACGTTGCAACGCTCACTGGGATATCGGATAGATGAGGAACAGTGTGAACACAAGCCCTATCCGGTATGTAATTCATTCCAAAATGAGTTCCATCCGATAAGTGTGAACATAGTCATAGTAACATCGACAAGAAGTCTTTTTATTTCTAGACGTTGATAGTGCACGTCAATTGCCAATTGGGTCCATTTTTCTTGGAACAACTTAAATTTCAATGCAACAGGACCTTAACCGTCCGAAGCAGAACAAAAGTAGGTTGGGCGGGGTCAAACTGGGCTAAAACAACTTGAAAATAACAGATTGTTTTGATACAGTGTGGCCATAATCTTTGACTCAATGAATTATTTATGGTCACGAGAATTTACAATTTACAAATTAGGAAAAAAAACAATGAGCACACAATGTCGGAAGAACGTCAAAACGACGTCGTTTTGACGTTGCTTTGACGTTGTTCCGAAGACGTGTATCGGCTAGAAAGACGTCTTACATTGCGATTTTCTTCAAATCCTCTTAAAGCTTCTTTTAACATTATGTCTCGTTGATCATCGTTGTTTTCATAAAAAGATTTGAATAACTGAGACCAACTATTGTTGTATGAAAGCATCCCATATGATATACCAGCCATATTGATTCTTTCATATAGGGTTAGGTCGTCTATACTACCATCAGCAAGTAAATCATCAATCACGTGATTCGCAATATTTTCATCTAGTGCTACAACTAGAAGTGAAGAAAAGTTTAACCGTTCATATCTCCGGAATCCACGGTTCATATCTCCGGACTTGACAAAAATACCCCTGGTTTTTGTGTGAATCCAGAGTTTCAGGTCCAAAAGGGGACGTATAGGAAGTAACTCTATATACCGATTATCTGTGGTGATATCCGTATGAATACAGTTTGCATAATATAATTTGTTTTATTATACCTCCTTTAATAATTATCTTTTTGATCTGAAATTTTGTGACTTTTCCTAAAATGTATCTAGGATTCTGAAAAGAAAAGTTTGTAATTTTAGGTTCAAAAAATATTTTTCGTGACGTCATGCAAAATTTACTGCCGTCAGTAAATTTTAAGAGCCCCCTGGTAATACAGAACCTCTCAAAGGCCTTGTAGGGTTTAAGGACTAACCTTCAATTTCGTTATTGATCAGAGCTTTTCGTATGAATTCTGTCTCATGGTAACCTAAATTAAAAATAAATCGATATAATATGTTTTGAAAAATAACGTCGTTGATCGCAAGACATCATGTGCTCACCGTGTACATGTATTAGATATATCAGTAACTATTGAACCCAATTGGGCACGTGATATTTTCAAAGCAAAAAAGACGTTGTTTTAACGTCACAAAAAACGTCACGTTCCGGAAGTTCATGTTCATAAACTATAGCTACCGTTTAATCCTTTGTTTATACACAAAACTCTTTATGTCACCTTTAATAATGAATTCTACCAGAGACTCACCCTTATATTTAGCGTTTATACGCATCACAGCACTTATTCCTACAGTTGTAGTGTTTAAAACGCCAATCTAAACAGAAGGATAATAATGAGTATACTGATATATTCAAATTTATTTCCAGATATAGTCAAAAAATAAAGGGATGTGTAAACCCACCATGTACCATACTTTTCATTCAAATGGCGTCGAACTAACCTAGTGACGTCGTTTTGCCATTGTTTCGACGTCGATTCGACATCATTTTCCAACAATGTTTGATAATGATGGTCCCTTCCCTGCCAGCACGCGACGTCTAAACAACGTCGAAAATACGTAATTTTAAAGTCGCGACGAAAAACGACCTCTTTTCGACGTTGCTTAGACGTCGCGTGTCCATTAGGATGTAGAAACTTTAATGTGCTTACTGTCTTTTGATAGAGTGAAACATCATGCGAAGAAATAACAGCTGATGTTAACGCTGATGTTAATGTTGCAGTATACATTGAAAATAAGGTAATACCAGCAACAATCCATAGTATAGCAAAAACACGAGCAACTGTACTCTTTGGTGATCTGTCACCATATCTAAATATAAAGGTAAATATGCCATTCAATTTGCTGAGCAAATATGTCACGGTCCAAAATGGATTACGTATCCTGTATATTTTGTTATTTATCGATTTTTTCTTCTTGCTTTTACTTTACTTTACCAATTGCAGCAAAATGTCCGAATTTAGGATTATCAGCACAATCATCAACTGAGATCATTTCAATTTCGTTAGCCCTATGCTCGCAATGAAAAACTTCACTCAGTATAGAATCTGGGCAACAAGGTTTTATATGATATGGAACTTGCAACTGAAAATTGACCACACTCACCCAACAGTTGTCATGGACACAACAGCCCACCAGAATCCTTCAAATGGTCCTCTCGGAAAACTGTCTGGAAATTCTTCTTCATTCCACTTATTATCCTTTGAAAAGTAAACAATTTCCATGAGTGAGCAAGCAAAAAATTGACAGCTACAATTAAGGTGGACGAATACAGAGGGTTAAAAACGCACCAATTTAGGGACTTGTACCTAAAATGGCCAAATGAACAATTGAATGATATTATATTTTTTCAAAAATGCTAGCCTGTTCCGCAAACTCTCACTGCGGCCAAAAAAGTGCCATTTATTCGTCAGACGGTCGAAAAAATACGAACTGTTTAGGGTACAACGATTGCAACGGGAACCTAAAACACACGCTGCAGGTAAAAGCACCGTTTGTTTTAAGAATTGAACCTTGGTCAATATGTTTATCAAAGTTATAAACGTGCAAATAATTTTATTACTTAAGCAACGGTTAGCAAACCTCAGGGCTTTCTAGTTACCATACAACCGTTGCTTAGGTGAACAAAGCTGTTTGCTAATTGCACGTATATAACTATGATAAACATACTAACAAAGTTTCAAGTCTTAAAACAAACGGTTGCAGCGTGTGTTTAGACATCCCGGTTGCAATGGGCCCTGTACTCCAAATAGCCAGTAGTTTTGAATTGGATCTATTTTTGTTAGGGTCATTTTAGGGAAAAGCCCCAAATTGGTTGCTAAAGGACATTTTAACCAACTGCATCCATCCACATTAAACCTGGGAATGAGGTTAAGAAATATCGTACCTGGTCTACCTTCTTTCTAGACCACTGTTCAAAAGCAAGCAGTATTCTCTTATGAAGAATTTCTTTACTTCAGAAATACAAAACTTATTGAGCAATTTACGTATGACGTGATAACTTGATCAAATCCAAACAATGATTGTGGATGCAAAAGAGCGCCAAAAGGCGTTCATTTAGCATGAACATTCATTAGTTGAATTGAGTATGGCATAGCGTAAAAGACCATCAAACACGTATATCTCCGTATATGGAGTATGTATTACCATATATGGCGTATATGGTAATATGGTATATGGAAATATCCAGGACCGCATTCAGTAGACTTTTACACCGTGTATGTGTAAACAGAACGAAATACCAAAGTTTTATTTCCACTAGGCGAAAAATTGCGAAAGCCGAAAGAAGGCATTCCATTGGTAGAAATTGACGTCACAGACATATGACGCCAATTTCTACCAATGGAATGTCTTTTTTTTTGGCACGAAATTGTTTGCCCAGCGAAAACCACCTTAAAGGTTAATAATATACCAGTATCCATATGGCAATTCCAGCAACAATTGCCATTGCGAATGCAATAAGGAATAACGGCCAGGTGTTAAACACGGCTGAAAAAATTGTCTTCACCATTTTGCTAGGATCGTGTTTCATTGCTCGTCCAATAAAACTGACAGTTCTTACTTCAATCATATGAATGAAATCCCTTCCAAAATAACGCGTATTTGTTTTGGATGTTTGTATAGGTATGACAATGGTAGCGTTTTGGTGAAACTTATCTAATGGTTCAAATGGACCAATAAATGAAACGTTATTACAGTTGTAACAGCAAGTTTCTATAGCATCTCGTATCATATCTAAAATGAAAAAATAAAAAATCAGCTCATTTGGGCTGGAGGATTTGTGCTGTCATTAACCACCTTCTGGTTTCTAACAATGTAAATTTTTAATGTATGACCTCCAATCTATAAATAGGTCAGTGACAAAAAGCGATAATCTAAAAGGGTCTAAAAGTGTGAAAAATAATCTAATCTAATATTACTATGACAACATCATATGGTGTCATTAATTAAGCCTTTATATCTCTGATGATGTCCAGATGTGTCAAGTGAGCAAGTATGAAAGTAAACTAGTAACTGAAAGTGCGATTATCTGAAGATCACTATGGCATCATGACGTCCTCATATGGTTGTCAATACGTCTTCAAAATTCTCATGGGACCACAAACGGGTCAAGTGACCAAGTATTATAGCGATTTCATTCACCTATTTACCTAAATCACCACCACCACCACGACGAAGATAATGATGAAAACAAAAGCCGAAATCAATGTATATATATTTGTTTCTTACAGCACAAATCCAATAAAACACGTTTCATAATATTGTTTCACTCTTCTCCGCGAAGCCTTATGCGCACCCGCAAAAAAATATCTGCGGTGGAGTGCCCATAAAACAAAAAAACAAAATCTGAAAACGGTGGAGGTGCTGCCCTCGTCCCCCATTTTCCGCCTTACGTGCATCCAGCCTCTGCGGAGGAGAGTGATATTACTCCATTAAACTTTTGCATAGAATAATGTTTAAGTTTAACCCGAAATTAGTTAAGAAACCATAGGGATCAACTCAACTGAGTTGAAATGTACAAATAACCAAATATTAAGCACGCCATTTAAACGCAAATGTTTATATATACTTTTTCACATTGTAGACGAGGCGTTTGTTGCTCAAAGTAGAACTTGTTACAATGCAATAACTTCCTTTTTGTGCAGTAACTTTCAAACAAATTCTACTTTGAGCAACAAACACCTGGTTTTTTATTACCTGGTAGAACTCCAACCACTTGATTTTTATCTTTCCACACATATGGAGGATGAGTAGTATATGCGACAACAAGATCTTCGCTACAAATTTTATTATGTTTTATAAATTCTGAACATCCTGGAAATGCTTTTTGCATTTGTTTGCGATATTCGTATCTTGTTGTACATGATATTGTACCATCTTCTTGAAGCATCATGCCAAAGCCGTGTATAAAATCCATCAAAAGCATATATATGATGATGAGCTGCAACATTATCACCATAACACTATATAAAGATGAAACAGTTGACAAATTAGTTATGTGTCTTCTTTTGACTAGCCGTAATGCTTCGATTAAGTTCCCCTCCCCTTCCCTATCCCTTAGAGCTGGAATATCGATAAACGCCCTTGTATAAGCGCCCCCTCTCCTTTGAAATGTGACAAAACATATAAGTGACCGGCTGCTTATTCGAATTTTTACAGCCTGGAAATATTTTTCTCCTCCTTTTTTTATTTTCTTTTTTTCTTTTTTAACACGTTTATGAGTAACAGCAATAACAGTAATAAATTTCTTCTAAAAGTTATGCAAGGGCTCAGTTTTTCCAAGGTCGATTAACCCTAATCTAGGATTAACATTGAATTAAATCTACTGTCTACCAATCAAATGTCGTGAAAACACAATTTAATCGGATTAAACTAATCGTCTTTTGAACAACCAAATACTAAAATTGCCATATACACGTTTGTTTTCTTTTTATAAGAAACTTAGGATTTGAACGGGAATTGGAGTTTCTTATTTTTTACTAAAATTTTAGAACTCAATTTACTTATTTGTTTCTTGAGTTATCAAAGTGAAAACTGTAAGTACTGTTAACAAACATAAAATAATCAGTAACAAAATACAAAAAATGAATTGGTTCGTTCAACGTATTCTGTTTTTGTGGCCACTAAAAGACTTTTTACGAGTGTTCTTTTCGAAAATGTCTTTCCATAGTTTGTAGCAATATTTTGCAAAAGTTTTTTATTCAGTCTCTTTGTTCATTTTTGTTTCTAGCAAAAAATGTGCCAAATATTTTAACACTTTTTATAATATATTTTATTGTTATTATAATGTATATACTATTCATAATAATAACAATAATAATAATAATAATAAAAAAAAAAATATTTTCCATTAAATCATCATGTTTTTGGTTACATCTGTTTTAGAGGTTAAATCTCGATAGACTTATGGTATGAAAAATACAAAAGATATATAGTTGTTTCTTACCGTTTGTCAATTTCAGCTGTGTTTCTTATTTATTGAAGTAAATGCAGAACTGTTTCTTGCATGTAAAAAACGTATACTCAATTGTTCAATGTAAAATACTGGTGGCTATAATTGCACTCTGCGATGGAGTGTAGTGACAAAACTTAAATCGAACATACTTATCTCTATATTCCATCACTATTGGAAATAAATGTCCCTTCATGTTTTATAACCTTCTACGAGCTTACGGTATGTATAGATTACCTGGCCTGTCATGTCCATTATTAAAATACGTGTTTATGGGAGAATCAGTAGTATCCAGTCTGCTCGTCTACTTGGAATACACATAGACGAATATTTAAATTGGAACAGTCACCTTAAAGTAGTTCTATCCAGTTGCTATGAAAAACTATCAGTTTTAAGAAAATTATGTAAATTATACCACTTTTAAACTTAGAAAACAACTAGCGGAATCGCTAGTCGAATCGAAAATAGATCTTAATGATTATGTCTACTCACCTTAAACAATTTAACAACTTAATAAGCTCGAACGATTGCAAATTTCAATATGCAGCTGTGTTTACGGGAAGTTTGTTCATTATTATTATTAATGATATACTTAAACTGGATTGGTTACCAATATACGAGAGAAGGGATTTTAATCTGCAAAAATTGACGCATAAAGCTATATACGATGAAAAATATCCTCATATAAATAATATCGACATTCGTTCAAAGCATTAAAGCCTACGAACTACCAAGGACCTGATGGTAAATCCATCACGTATAAATGGAACTTTTCAAGATCAAGCCTACGAATCATTCAGTAACCTTACACCACCAATCAGAAATTGCGCTGATTACAATGAATTTTGTAGACTTACAAAACGCTTTCTTCTAGACCAAGCATATGCTAAACTAACATAAGCTTTAATACGATATTATTTATTTGTCTTATTATTTCATTTTCTCCTGATTATAATCGCCTCAGTATTAGTTATCATTAGTTTCTTTTAGCCCTCGTTTCATTTCTTTGCTTTAGTCAGCCTACTAGTTTGAGCCAATGTCCAGCCATCCCTTACGAACTAGTTTTGATTATTCTGTTATAGAGTGTCAGTTTATGATAATCAAGTATTTTTGCCGTCGTATAATTTTTATAAACATATTTTTACTTAACCCTCTTGAAAATTGTATAGTACAAAAAATGCATGGCGGATCCGTTCAAAATTTATAATTGTTAAAGTTTTATGGATTATATTTAAGACCATTTTCCACTTCAGAGAATTTTCCGCAGAATGGAAATGAAACGGGCAATTCGCTAACTTTTGTTATTATTGTTTTCTTCCTTTTCGTTTTTTTTTTTTTTTTTTGAAGGTGATAAACTTGTATTTCCTAGACAAACCGTTCACTGAGTCAAATTAGATTTACATATAGGTTTCTTCCTTTTCGATACAGTTTCTACTCATACGGTTAACTATCGCAGCCTCTCATTAGCATTTGTTTTGTCTCTTTTTCACAGTTGCTAGTGCTATTTACTATTATCTATTAGAGAGGGGGGAAGTAACAACGTCAAAATGACGTCATAACGTCTTTTTGACATTTTTACGACATCGTGTGCCCACTGGGTAAAATATGATCTTGCAATTTGAATTAGCGTTGATTTCCACGAGCAGTGTGACCTCGATTTTTAACCATGGAATGTCTCTCTTTGGATTTTGCGGTGTATTTTTCGCCCTGTGAAAATGAACCCCTAGTCATTTACCAACCTCGTTCCCAGGGCTTCTTGCTTTTCTTGCTCTTCCGTATTTCGAAAAGACAAACCTTACGAGGTTTATCATTTACAGAATATTTGTTGACCCTATTCACAGTTTTCTTGGGTAAATAAAAGTATTGTTTCATGACGTAGAACACAGTATACGTTGAAGCAACTTTTTTAAAAAAACTACGTTGCGGCGACGTGTTTCGACGTTGATCCAACGCCTAGTGTGTACTAATTAACGTTAATTTAACATAACTCAGTGCGCAAAAACTTGTTCAAAGTCCGAAATAAATACGCTGGAATAACTTCGTCCAGCGTTGTTCTAACGTTTTTACTGCAGAGTTTGAACAAGTTTTTGCCCACTTGGTAAATATACCTGGTTTAAATCTAATCCAATCATTGCATCAGACGTAAAACAGTGTCAAATCTAAACCAAAACTCCAGGTTTGTAGCTTGTATAACAGTATAATAATTATTTAGACGTCATGTCCACTGGTCATTTGACATCTAATCGGCGTTAGAAAGACGTCATTTTGAAGACAAAACGACGCCTCTTTTTGAAGTACATTAGACGCTGAGTGCCTGCATTAGGTCAATTTAATCAAGATTTTTGAGGATTCCTGTCATCGAGTTTTTATATTTTTTGTTCGACTGCAGCCTTCTTTCGCTCTCTTGGAACAGAAGGAAAACAATTTTGTTAAACAAGTGAATATTTCAAAATCTTCTATATAAAGAAACTATACTATGTTTCAGATAGATAAGATAAGATAAGATATTTATTTTATAAACAGTGAACTACAATTATTCTAGAGATATATAAATCTATGAGTAAAGAAATAAATACACTACTGAAGGGGAACCAACACTACGAGCAAAAGCTCAGACAAAGGTGATAGTACCCTTTGGGCATCAAAATAGACGATAGGACTCACAAGACAACGAAACAATCTCTATCTGATAAATAAACCGGGGGGATATTGTAAAATTAATTAAGGTCTGTGTAACCCTTTGAGTATGATTAAATATGTTATACATTTTCACTTATTGCGCCAAAACTAATTTATTTTTCCAAATATTTTTTTTTGTATGAAAAAAGAGGAGATCTTAATCTACAACTTTAGTGTGTTTTTAGTTTTTTATAGTAATTGTATTCCAGGAAAAAATGCATAAAAAAGCGCTAATTATTTTTAACAAAGTGTGTGCGGAAAACTTTTGTTTTTTTCTAGTTTTTAGTTTATTTGATATTTTCTGATGCCATGCTAGAGAAAAACTTCAGTTTAAATAAATATAACTTTGCCTTTAAACAACTATTCATCAAGCACTAGCTATCTGCACGTGTCAAGAAATATGCGGACAATAGTGTTCTATTGTTTTCTGTTTTATTACATAGCTTTTTGTAAATAATAATAAAAAAAAAATAAAAAAAAAATGTCAGATTTTTTTAGACAAAAACATAATTATAGTAAAATAAAACTCCAGAAAATAAAAATTAAAAGTTTTTTTCACACAATACAATATAATTAGCTATTTAAAATTGCGTGTGTTCCTTTAGAAACACATTTTGAACATCTTTTTAAAGAGCATTTAAAATTCAACTTTTTTATTAGGTGAATGATAAATATGAGATAATAAAAACAGGCTAATATAGCAAGCTTCCTAGAACTTAAATTTTAGAATTTTTTGCTCTTGCATGGTTTTTTATATATTACTGTCTAAGCGTTATAGATTAATTTTTTTATTTTTTAAAAAAAATCGGTTCAAAGGGTTACACATACCTTAAAGTGGCAAGAAAACACTTTTTAAGGCCTGTTTTAAGGTTCTGAAAACCAACAAGTTTGATGGGCATAAGCAAAGATTGAATGTCATTCCAAGATAAATGAGAATTTTCAAAAACCAACTGTTCTAACATAGGAATTTTGTAAAAGACTTTAAAGGGGAAGTAAACGCAAAAATTATTTTTTAATAAAAGTTACACTTTAGTCTAAATACCATAAAGAGGTAAAAGTTAGGAGCTGTTTGCTTTTTCTTCCCACTGAAAATAGAGCTTTTGTATACCACAAAATCGTCAAACTTTGGCATGCACTAAAATAAATAATAAGGCAGTTTAATTCTAAAATCCAGTTTCATATACATCGTGTTCCGGTTCCGCTGATCCTTCTTTTAGTGCATGCCTCAAACTTTTACAAACCGCGTTTGTTTTGCGAAGACTGGGTTATAATAATAATAAGAATGATGTCACTGAGTTCAAAAGATTTAGCGTGAAGCAAAAAGCAAGTGATAAGTCTCGTTCTGCTGAAATATTTTTCTTTTTGTTGATGTAAATAAGAGTCACATAGTATAGTCCCACAATACTGATCACATAAGATATTTTGTATTTCTCACTTTATTAGAACGTATCCAATCTCAGTGAAAGTAAACAGAAGTTTCTATGTTTTATGAGGATTATCCACAAATTTAATTGCTTGCTGTGTGTAGCATAAGGATAAGGGGGATAGGATAGATGGCATAGCTTACGATAATACATGATGCTTGGGCAAAATAACCCCCACCTTATCTTGAGAACCGAACATGCTGAATACTTAAAATTTTGTATGGACATACTTTAGGAGCATTAACTTTCGCGGGCATTAACTTTCGCGGTTTTAAAAATCCGCGAAATTTTTGCATTTCGCGA
>JAULBZ010003640.1:0-16040 GCA_032360805.1 Neoturris breviconis
AAAATTGGTAAAAATTTACGGGATTTATTTTCGCGAATGCGAAAAATTGGACCTTTTTTGGGTTTTATTTTCGCGAAATTTAACCCGTGAAAATTTCTCACATTAAAGTAGATGAAACCTTATTCATTGATGGTTTGTTAAGAGTTTTTGTGTGGAAATATTTTAACGAAGGCTCTAAGAGAAATTTAACACAATGTGAAAGTAGGTAAGAAATTTATTCGTGAAATGGACTTTTTTTGTACAAAGTTCCGCCATTTTTAATTTTCGCCAACCCCTTGAAAATCATTTTTCAAGTTTATATCACTTCTAGCCCACATTCAAAATTTTATTAAAAAATCTTTTAAAATCGAAAGTTTTAGACGTTGTAATTCTGATTATAGATAGGTTTAGAATTCTTCAATCTTTAAATTTCAAACTTTGACTCGTATGTCATTGAAGCCATAACCAGTGCCACCCTCATATAAAAATCAGTGTTTACGTGATTATTTTCCACGCTTCTCTTATGTTTGGAGCCACCGATGTCTGGATCCACCGCTTATATCGGGAGTCACTGAAAATGTTTGGAGCCACCGCTTACATCGCGGGTCACCGCTTATGTGCAGAATTACCGATAAAGTTTGGAGCCATCACTTATGCATGGAGTCACCGTTTACAGAAAAAAACCCGGGCAAAACAATGCCAGATTACAGGGCATTATTGTTTGCAGAAGAATGATTATTAGGTTCTTGATCGTAGTGCCGAATAGGTAAAATGCAGTAAGAGTAAGCTATATTCCTCAATAAAAATAAATTATTCTCTTTTCTGTAATATCCTCTGTGAATAATGTTCAGATATAAATCTATCTAGTCTAAAATTTACAGTTTAATAATTCCAGGCTTAATGTTCACATGGAAAGTGGACATATGGTTCACAACACAGCTAATTTTCTTTCTGCGAAAGTTTCTGCTATGAAAGTAAGTGTTGAAATACAGAACTAAAAAAGCCGTTGGGTGATATGGCAGGGGGTTGTTAAGTATGACAAGGGGGTGTCACGAGAAATACACAACCTTCACACAAGCGTAAAGCCTTAAACTTGACCAAATAAAAATGAAGCATTAGCTATTATCATACCGTTAAATACAATCTAATATAAATCTAGCGTCCAATCTAAACAACGCCACACCAAATAAAATATCTCAATAAAGGGAAAATATATAAAGAAAAATAAGAATATTAGGTAAAACCATCTGTTGGCATGTATACGGAACCTGCTATCCGAGTGTAAAAGATCTCCATAAGAAATTTGTTCTTCGTTTTTTGACGAAAAGAACTTTCGTTTTAAATTCTCCACTGAAAATATCAATGCTTGCAAGAAACCGTAAGGTTTGATGGAACTTAGAAATGTTTTTATGCACATAACTTTTTTTGGTGATAAATTCCTATTTTTCTAAGTTAAACCCTTATTACAAAATTGGTACTCTTTACGAACGACCTACCAAGCCACCACCTATACAACATTTGAAAGAACCATGTTGTAATGATGAAACTTACTAAAAAGTTACTTCAACTATAATTTGCAGGCGTTATTACTTATGATGATCAATGAAAAGACGTGGTGCAAAAACCTTTTTTTAAAACAAGTCATTTCGTAAACCTTTCATCCATAGGTGGTCGGTAAAATGAGTACCAGCATGCTGGGGTAACAGGTCAACTTGATCTGGGAATGGAGTGACGCCCTCCCCTACCCTCGTGGTAGAAGCTAACGAAAGAGGAGCCTTCGGGTCGCCTCCGACTGTTATCGGCCAACTTACTTAATTACTGTATGTGACTGTTCACACGTTGAAATAGAACAAATTCACTAACATAAATGAAAAACGACGAAAGCCTATCTCAATAAATCACATTCTCCTTCGTCGAGGTTTAACTTAAAAACTACACTACTGTAAATGCCCTAATTAGCGCTTCCGCGGTTATTTCTTATTTCGGAAATTAAGGTGAGCGATAAATAGAAGAAATGTCAAAACTAATCTGCGCTATGTTATGTAACTTTTATTAGCATAATTAAATCTATAGTGACCTATCAAAAATATATAAAATATGCAATTTGCTTATCTAGTAGTCTCCGGGAGACCGGCGCTAATTAATATTTTTTGAACCATGCACGGCGATTATAGGAGACCAGAATTAGAGCATTTACATTTACAGATACATTTTGTATAACAAACGAACAATCCCTCGCAAAAAAAAAAAGACAAAATAATTATCAAATGATTCGCGAAGAAAATTCTAAATTAAATATATTATTTCCTTTACCTAAAATAACAAAAAATAAAAAAATATATATATATTTCCTGAGATAAAGTTGAGTGCAGATTTAAACTTGTGAACCATACTTTGAATAATCTTCTTCAATACCTTCTTTCGCATCGCCATCAAAAAAATCCAAAACACTTGTCTGATTTCCGAATATTCGCTTGATAAGTTGCTCTCCATCTTCGTCGCTTTTTTCGATTTCGTTGATTTTCTCAGAAAACACATGGGATGTTTTGTTAGCTTCTACTGGTAGGATGTTTGAATCATCCATCACGGTGATCTGACCTGCAACTACAGTTCTTTCAGTGGTAATAAGTTTCGTAGTTTTCGTGACCGTAGTAGTTTGAGTCGGTGTCTCTGAGATTTCGTAATCAACGTTATCGCTTCCTTCAATAATTTGTTCAGAAGTCATAACTACAACGGACGTGTTTTGACTAGCTAACCTTTGGACTTCAACAATTTTGTTGCTATCGAGATCACCAGACTGACTAGCATTTAAGACCGGTTTAGTAAGTCCATATTCTGACTCACCTATTTCTACCGGTGAATTTTCGGGTGTGATGGGATTACGGGGTGAATCCGCTCGGTCAATGCTTTCCGGACTGGTGTTTACGTCCAGGTCTGGGGATGAAATACATTCGAGAGGTGAGATTGTGAATTCGTCTCTTTGTAGATGATCGGGTAAAGCTTCATCATCGATGGGTGAAATTGAAACCAGTGGTGACGAATATCGTTCGCATTCCATTACTCCTGAGTGAATCTTATCGTCTATGACAAACAATTCTCGTTCTGAAGTATCTTCAACGCCTTCAAAATCATGCTCACCATCTAAGAACGACATGTCGATCTCGGCATAAACATCGTTTTCACGTGGGCTATTAATGAATACATCTTCTTTTACAACGACTTTTGATTTTAAATCAGCCGATTCACCACTGACCATTCCATTTTCTAGCTCCTCTTCCTTTTCATTTCTAACCAGAGATAATTCATAAGCAGTAGGTCCAGTAGGGGCTTCTATCATATTGACTTCTGCACCTATTTCGTCCAGATCTTTTAAAGTAGTCAAATCAATAATAGGATGTTTATCCACAATTAAATCTTGTTTTTGTGCATCATCAGCATCATCATCGGTCAGTTCTGCTTTTTGATGCTCGCTATCAGCTTGAATGCCGTATATATCCAATTTTGTGTCTTCGTTAAGATCATGATGGCTAATCTCCTTTTTTCGTTGGTACGCTTTCTCAGAAGAGCGACAGTTCTCTTCATCAATCAAATAGTCTATAGATTCATGATGAGTGTTATTTTCCGGATCATTATGTTGCGTTGTTGGTGGGGGAGTAGCTGAACGAGTCCTAGCAGCATGAGATCGGGGTAATAATTGGAGGGAAAAAGTACTTGGTGAATTGATATGAACATCTTCTGCTAATTCATCGAGGCCAGAATATTTAAGCGCGTCGTATAAGGCCTTATACGTAGCTGCTGAAGGATTCTTTGATCGCCAGTACTCCAGTAACTTGACTGATGGTTCATCGTGCTTACCACTACTACAAGGGGAGAAAAAGGAGGAATGAACTAAGGTGTGTAGAAAATTTGGGAACAAATCGCACTTGCTTCTAATGGTCAGACAAAATCAGCAATCTTCCCTATAATTCTTATGATACAAATTAAATGGACTTTCCGTGGGTGCATATACCACAAACACCATGGTGCAAGTAAATAGGAAGAGACACATAGCTTATACAGGGATTTTACGTAATAATGTAATTGTTTATCTTCGAACAGAATTTCATAAATTGATAATCTTATATTTGTGTAAATATAGTTAAGTTCTTATAACTGTTTAGATATAGTTAAGTTCTTATAACTGTTTAAATATAGTTAAGTTCTTATAACTGTTTAAATATAGTTAAGTTCTTATAACTGTTTAAATATAGTTAAGCTCTTATAACTGTTTAAATATAGTTCAGTTCTTATAACAGGGATATCAGCAATAAAGTACATAATGTCTTAATTTTCGCATAAATTACTTTATACCTGTTTCTTTAAAAACCTTAAAACTGTAATATCTTGAGAACCCTCAAAGATTTTTACATGAAATAAAAAGTATTGTTATTTAATTTTCAAGCTCTTTAATATGAGACCAACATGTATTTTTACCTCGGAATCCCTTTAAAACATTTTTTAGTGAAAACGAAACTCCATATATAGTTTTTTGCTGTTAGATGAGAATTCAGATGATAAAGATGTAGATATTGATTAAGAAAAGAAGAAACAGTATAGTACGAGCATATCACTGTGGTGTTTATTCTATTTCCCCGAAAATTTTTAAATACCTTAAGTTTTGCCGATTGAATAAGCCTCTCCATTGCGGCTCGGAAATTAAATAAGTGCCCGGGCGTTTAATCAATGCATTACGGTATGTGACAAATTAATTATTATTTTATATTTATCTTGAATATAAATATATCTTGTATTCAGCACTTTTTGTGGGTAAGAGCAGAAAAAACAAAAGGTCAATTTAACCCTAACAGGACTGAGGGGAGGCGAATCTTCCCTAAGGTTTTCTTTTCTTTCACTAACGATTTTAGAAAGATTTGGATTTTTTTCGCTAAAAGACTTTAACATTCAAAAACTGAAAACAGAACTTAAAAATAGCTAAGAGAACCATTGTAATTGTATTTCCAATAATACATGGTTTATATTCTTAGCAAAAAGAATAAAGTTAGCATTAGACGTTCAAAAGTTATCAATTATTTCAGCCCCCAAAAAGCGCAGTCCTATTAAATTGACAACATTATGAGATCTACCAAGACAATGTTGCCACAATTGCAGAAAACAAAAAAAAATTGCATTAAACTTGCGCGAAAACTGTAAAATAGCTTCCATTAATGGCTGCACTTAAATCATTTGTACATATATACATTTAGTGATGTTAATTATAATAAGGATGAAGAGAATTATATTAAAGTTTAACATTTTTATTTAACATAATTATTACTGTTCTTTTTCATAATTTATAATTTACATGTATTGATACCCATCTTTACTTTACCTGATGTCGACGACAGCTTGCTTGTCTCGCTTGGTCAAGTTTAACTCATCAGCTAGAGGCATCCATGATTGAAATGTTTTCGAACCGATCTGTTGAATTGTCTCATCGTTAACTAATGAAATAATACAGTTCTGATGAATCATAATTTTGCAAAGAATGTATTTATATCAAAACAACTCCATGGTTGGTTCGTCACTTCATTTAGTTCATAACGTTAAACCTAGCACAAGGAAATGATTCGCATGCACGCACACATCATACATCATGCATGCACGCACACATCATAGCACTAACAAATTAATTGTATGTTTTAAGATTAACAAAATATACATATAATGAATCGAAGCAATATATTGTTTTTACTTATTCAAAGACCCACCATTTTTACTATTCTCCCCTTATATTCATGGAGGGGGCGCTAAATCGAGGAAAGGAGCGCTTATTTAAAATAATTTTTCCCAGGAGGAATGGTAATATGAGAGAAAGGAGGAGTACTTATTCCACGGAGGGGGCTAAAAAAAAGAAATACAGTATAGTATATACACCGGCTATAATGCATATACCATATTACAGGCAATTACAGCGCTATAATTAACGTGTGGGAAATTAATGCGAACTGAGGGGAAAAAACGCAACTTTATACCTTTCCCAACGTTTATAAAAAGTAACTAGAAGCCTTAAGGCTATAAGAATTTCCGCTATAATAGGTAATTTTTCATTTTTTTATATAAATTTAAAATTTGTTGATATTATCCAAATGTATATATTTAGATAGTTTTAACAAATTTTAGCAAATTTTACTAATTGAAGTACTTGTTATGTTTTTCGTTTCTTAACTTTTGAAACTTTTGAAATAAATGTGATGTTAAAATTAAAATGTAATTACATGTCTGTTTATAAATAGAAAAGAAATAAACGCAATGGCATTAAGAGTAGCCTGCCAAACCAAGAAAAAGTGAAACCTAGCACTCGGAAATGGTTTGCATACAGACATTATCCATCATAGTACTTGAGAATTAATTACAGTACATGTTAGAATAGGAAAATATAAATACATATATTACATACATGGCCTCAACACACTTGCTAGTGTAACACAGCATAATATGCTATATACATATACTATGTGATAGACTATATACATATATAGGCTATATAAGCTACATGCATATACAATAATGTGCATAGGTGCTGTATGCAGGAGTATACATAGCTTATGTGCCTAGAAAATACAATTAGTGAAGGCTTTAAATTTTAAAGCTTTTAATCAAAGGTACAGAGTTGAAAGTATCCCACCAAACCAAGTGAAAGTAGAACCAAGCATATTTGATTTGCATCATAGTATTATGTATATATACCAAACAAAAATAGAGAATAAACCTAATATAGGAAAATGTTATGTTATACACTTTAAACATATTAAAGATATCTTGTCTTTTTAAATAAAATTAAGACTTATGCTACAAACTTCAATAAACTTTTATATTCCTAAAGTGGTTTGTAATGTTCACACTATATTTTAAAATTAATTACAGTGTTTATATTCAAAAACAAAATGGAAAATTTAATTTTGGAAAAGTTTCTAGAGTTAACTCTCATCATTAAATTTATATTCCCAAAAATGGAGAAGAAACCTTCCCCAAAATACAAAATGGCCGCCATAAAGATTTATGTTCCAAGTCTCCTAGAATAGCTAATTTTCAAAATTTTCTAAGTACAAATATGATTCTGGTCAAATTTTTTACAATTAGTTAAAAAAGTTTCAAAAACTTTCTAATTTAACTATTTAACATTTGCCTCAATGTTTGAGTGAATGTGGTCAAAGTTTCATTTAAAGTCAATTACTAACTTTTACCTCAATATTTAGGTGAATGTGGTCAAAACCTCATATAATTGTTTGCCAATACTTTGTCCAAAGTCGATGAAATCGAAAAGAAATTACATAACACATCTCAATATAGTACCATGCCTTTTCGGTTTATTGGACCAAAAACGCAATGTGGACCTTTTTCTACCCAAAACTTGTGAACAAGTGGACGAAATCAAAAGATTTTGGTGATTCCTTCATTGCCTCAAATGCTGGTACTAATTTTCAAAATACTAGCCCTTTGGAGAACATGGTCGAAAAGAAGACCACCGCAACTGAAAAGTGGTAGTAATAGGCCATCCAAACTTTATTTGGTGGGCTTAAAATTAAATTACAAAACACTGGACAATTAAACAATACTTTTTCCGAAATAATTCCTTTCCTTAATTAAAATACTTTCTGTCCTTTCCCATTATATTTCTAATTCATAGCAGGAATATTATTAAAAGTCATACTTAATCTTTAATCATAGTACTAACATCGCCTCAAAAAGTCAAGAAAAAAGCTACTAACCAAACATCAAGTCAAAATGGAGACTTCAGTTCTTAAATTTTTTAAAAAATATCTATTATCATTTATTTATTTTATTTCTCCATAAATTGAGGAAGAGGAAAAACATTGCCCCAAATTACAAATTGGATGACCAAAACAATTCGTGGTGAAAGTCTCATAGAAATATTATTTGTCATAAACTTTGGTGAAAGTCTCGTAGTAAATTCAGAAATAATTTCTGTCAGTTGTTCATATTTAGGTATAAAACTTGTGTGAATGTGAATGTGAACCTCATAGAAATCAAATTTTCGAAAACATTCTAAGGAGTGTCCATTTTTGTGAATACTTTTGCCAATACTCAGTCACAAGACAACAAAATCTTTAAAAATTTGGCCAGCAGTCTCGTAATATTGCCTGGAATGCCGATACCAATATGGAGATGTACACCTTTTTGGTCCATTAAAAAAATGCAATTCAGACCCTTTTAGTCCGATACATAGTCCAGTACGAACGAAATCAAAGATTTTTTGCGAGTTCTTCTGAAATATTGCCTGAAATATTGTTGGTAGCAATTTTCAAATTGGTAGCAATTCAGGTGTAATTGTTCTGATGCAAAGTGATAGTCCATTTCACAGGGCTAAAAATAGACTAAGAAGCATAATTGGTGAACAAATGAGAATATTATGTCCTTACTTGTATCAACTGGTAAAGGTTTCTTTTGTGTCGACATTATCTAAACAAGAGTGTATGTAGTCAAAACCAACTCTAATAAGTCAACTATGAACAGGATGAATTACTACTATGTATTGTTCATTAGAGGTATTAACAAAAGTGTTGACAATTAGATGTCACAAATAGCTAACTATTTTCATACCTGGTCAGTGAAATGAACATCTAATCGGCATAATGTAGATAGAGTATTCTTTAAGTTGTGTCGCAAACTCCCAATAAACGTCAATTTTCCACTAGGTGGGTCACTAGTTGAAATAACATCAGTATTTATTGTTAAGAGATTCATTTTAAAAGGATTAAACTTCATCTTCAATGTTGTAGAATCTGCTGACGCCAGGTTTCCACTTAACTTCACATGAACTATTTGTCCATCGTATATGTTGCAGCATCCAGAATGTACTAACTCAGTAACATTATAGTGTTCGAGTATCTTTCGTAGAGCACTTGCATCATTTATCAGAAATATCCGTAGTTGTCCTTGTGTAAGTGATTTTAAATGACCAAAAACAAAAAAACGTGCAGAAAATGGGGCAGCTGAGACTGCTACTTGCAAACCAAGTGCTCGTTTGGTTAAGGTTTCAACAGAGTTTGTTTGAATTAACCAATATCTAAAGAGAAAGTTCGATATAACATTCCATAAGACCTATAGATTTACACAAGTGAGTGAATAACAATCTTCTTCACATTGCATTTTATAAAGTTGATTTAAAATCAGTGGGCATAACATGTTAAGCCAGTGTGACACAATGTCTCATTAAAGAAGCTTAAAAAGAGTTGTGGAAATTGTGAATGGAGAGAATTAGCTATAACCTGAAGCTATAAGTCACAAATCCAGGAATTCATATTTGATGATAAGTCAAAAACTGAAACTAGTAAGGTTATCATGCAACTTTTTGTGAGGGAATACTTCGATTTTCCTCTAGATAATTTCGATTCACCCTATTGTTCGGTTGGTTAACAAAAACACACCCTACCTGGTAAATTCAGTTGTTGTAAAACTAGCATTCTCTCCAATAATTGATAACGCAGTTTTATTTGTAATGTCTTGCCATTCATAATCAACTCGATCGCCTGTGGATTTACGAGGTGATCGAGGCAACCACGCCAGTAAACATACATTTCTTTTTCCGCTCCTCTCTTCGTAATTCAACCAAGGGCATGGTATATTGATGGTAATAGGTTTCGATAGTTGCGTAGGGGGATCGAGACTTACTATTGGACTTACATAAGTTTGATCTTCGGCTTGTAACAAACTGTCATCACAATGTTGAACCTAAGCAATAAGATTTGTTGTTACAATATCCTACTCTTGCTTATTTCACATTTTTATTTCAGGGGGTATAAATATTCGCAACAGAACTTTTGTCACAGATATAGTAAATACACTACTACAAATCAAAGACATTCAGTGACATTCAAAGACATTCAGTGTTGGCTAAACGGATCAATCAGTTACTACAATTTTGAAAAGGAAATATATATGGTATATTTGGGGAATTCGTAATGAACAAGTGATGCTATGAACCTTAAACAAATCTGGAATGAAGAAAACATTTTAGTCTGTTTTGTGGTTATATTTGTATACTCTTCCGTGCTTAATTGTAGGGGAGGGTCATATTGTAATTTTAATTTTTTTAACCCACAAGCATTTTATTATGACCCCCCCATTTTGACAAATATTAAAAAATATCCCACCCACCCCGTTAATTACAACCCCCATTTAACCACATTTTAATTAGTAGAGCATTGTTGAGAATTTAAAGCTAAAAAATAGAAATGAAAACACAACAATGTCTTTTAAATTCAAATGAGAAATTTGAATAAAACGTTCGAATTTACATATAATAATTTGAATGTTCTATTCTTAATTTAATTACCTATTCTAAGTCACCCATTCGAATGTTTTATTATTAATATAAACGCCGGTCCTTAGTTGCTTTTTAAATCTAAGATTTTCCTTTTACCACCCCTCCCCATTTAATTACCAACCCCCCATTTTATGCCCTTTTTCTAAAATGCCCTGCAGGTCATTTAATTAAGACCCCATTTTAGACAGTCAGTAAAATTTACCCACCTCTCCCCCCTTTTAATTCCACTCCCCCCTACAATTAAGCACGGAAGAGACTTGAGTAGCATTTTAACGATTGCAAAGCGTGGGCGTGCTACTATGTTCGCAAGCATCGTGTATTTTAGTGAATAGATCTTGTTATCTATCTCCGATATTATTATTTATAAGAGATCTCGATTGTTAAAAAATTTCGAAAATTTGAATAAAATGTTAATAGGGGATTAAAGTGGTTTGACTATGCATAGATTAGCTTATCTACTCATTAGACTACATGATTCGTACCTGCAATAACACTTTGGTGCTTGTATTTAATGTATCTGTTGGGAACACAATTTTCACTTGTGGTGATACACTTGATTCGATTTTCCCACCTTCTGGTAACATGACAAAACGCTCTTTACGAGGTCTTGATACAATCACGAGTTTATCAGGAATCTCTTGAATGATAACTTTCATCTTAGAAGCTTTTTCACTGTCAGCTGGAAAAAAAAGAAGATGTTTTTATAAGAAAGCCGTTTGTAAGAAACCTATAAAAAAATCCTAGATTTTTCTAGTACTTTGTTTTGTTGTTGCTTTTCCAAGGATATGAAATAAACTCGAGGGGAGAAAATAAGGTAACAAACACCCAAAGATGCCTGTTTATCAAGGTTGCTTTTACTTTGACTACATTATTGGAACAGTAATATTGCATCAGATCACAATTGAGTGGGAATGAAAAGTGTGGTATTGAAAGTAGCCTGCCAAACCAAACGAAAGTTGAACTTAGTGTGATATGAATTGCATACATTATACATCATGGTAAGTAATATGTAAAGTTATAGTATTCCTATATTATCAAGGTGATGTATTTAATAATTACAAGATTATAAAATAGAGACATATTGTCAGCCGAAAATAAAGTCCACTGAAATTAGGCAGCTACTAAAAAATATTTGAAAATCAATCAATTTTTTTTCTCTTAAAAATAAATGGTTGGATGTACTTCAGGCGTGAAGACATCGTTGAAGGGGAGTTAGATGAAGATGATGAGGCTAACATATGTTGCTCCACTGTAAACTCTAACTGTACATATATTTAATAGATCCACAAATTTTTATGTAGAAAATTACTAAGAGAATCGCAGAAATATAATACTTTACTGGTAAAACAAACTTGTTGTCGATGAATATAAATGGACTCAACTGGTATATTATATATATAATCAATTAAAATGCTTCATGTTGCTTATCATACCCATGTGAAATAAAAAATACCAAAACAAACAACATAAGATATTTCAACTTTGTATTTGTATTTGTAAAATGAAGCACGTTCTCATTTTGGCCAAATTTTGCCAAAAATGGTAATTTTAGTCCGAATTTTGAAAAATTGATACCATATTTGGAATCAGCACTATCAGATTTGATCACATACCAATTTTCATCTAAAATGAAACACTTTCTCTTTTTGGCCAACTTTTGGCCAATTTCAAAAATCAATACCAAAAAACATCTGGCCAGTGGTCTCATAATATTGGCTAGAATGCTGGTAAAAAATTTAGAGATGGCAACACACATTCTCAGTCCAATGGAACGAAAACGCAATTTGGATCATTTTTGGTGAGGCGTTCTAAAATATTGCCTCGCAAGCTGGTACCAAATTTCAAAATAGTAGCACTTCAGGAACATGGTCTGTTAAGATAAGCGGGCAGATGCAAAAGTAATAGTAATGGCCCGTCCAAACTTTGTTTGGTGGGCTAAAAAATTTTATTCTACAAAAGAAAAAGTGGAATTATAGAAGATTGAATAATGGACTATGTAGAATGGGAAAGAGTAAAGGAGGACTGTATCAAAGAGCGATGTTATAAAATACAGAATCATTTAACTTCAGATAAAGAAACAAAGCAGTAAGGTTTCTATCGGGTAAAATGATAGCACTTCATAAAGGAAAGCATCAGAAGCTGACTCTTGAATAGATTTTTAAAAACTTAAGAGCATACAACTTATATAAAATCACCGATATGCAGTGTTTATGCCAGCAAGGTAATAACTGCAAAGTGAGTTGTGGTGTTGGATAGATGTGAAATGCTGATATTTTGAATGAAATTAATGGACAAAAACAGTGGTCTGCTACGGAACTTCTTAGATGCAATTTCTTAGATGTGATGAACAGACAAAGAAAGCTGGAGGACATAATATTCAAAAGACTTGCCACAAAGAGGGAGAGGATTACACCTTTTACTTTCTACCTTCTTCCCCTATATCCTGAATGGACAAGAACGAGATATTTTTTGGCCATTTCTACTGGATGTTGCCTCAAATTTCAAAATGATAGCACTTCATAAATAGACTCTTTAGGTAGATCTGTGCTTACTTCCTTACAAGAAAAAAAACAGAAAAATAATAACTTTAGAACATGACTTAAAGTTCTAACTCAATAGAAGGTGCTAAAACTGAATATAAAAGCGTTCTGCATGTGGAACTAGCATGATAGCAGCACATGGCTTTTAAGGTCAAAGTACTATTTTTAAACTCCATATAGAATATTTTTAGCATCATGACATATACAATCTCAGCAATGGTAAGTTAAATTTACTAACTAATTAATTTGATGCTACTGGTACCACTACAAGATACAAAGCTAATGTTGCAAAGGATAATAATGTTAACAATCACACAATAAGTTAATACCTTGTTCATCATCAATTAATGCTGACACATGCTCCTTCCAATGCGAATGTCCAGTATCACAACGTAAAACTATAAGTTCACGATCGCTACCATGGAGGGCAGCAAAATGTGGAATTTCAAGGATAACAGGTTTTAAAAACTGTGCTCCACCTGGTGATAACTTAAAAATATGACTGACCAATGATTCATTCGATTTAAGATGTGGGATATGATGTTCACCATCTCTAAAATGACAATCAAAGCATATTTTGGAACAAAGCTTATGACAACGTCTTAACACAATTGCTTCAATCAAAACAATAAATCATTACATTGATCTCATTTCCAGGCTTCCAACCAATAACCCCCATACCTAATCAGTTACCTATTACCAGGGTTATGGGGGTGAAGTTATAAGATTAAAGATACTTGTGAAATGTCCTTATAATTGCATCACTGTCTTGGGTAGCACTTAAATAGACCCTTAAATTAACTCAAACTGACTCGAGTCAAATAATTTCCACTACAGTATCCAGTTACCTCTTTCTTATTATCTTGTTTGAACGATAAGAGCTAAATGAATCTGTTCAGCACGAATTTCATTTAGGATTAGAAGACCTAAGACTTTCATACAAATAGAAATGCAGGTAATATATTGCGCATGTGTAGTACATGAAATACGGTAAATACTATATAAGACCCACCAGAATATCAATCATCTTGTAGAACTGTAATTATCTATTGTAATCATGTACCATATTTATCCGATTAAGTGCCCACTCATCTAAACCAAATACAGTTTCAAACAGGTTTGAATTTTCATAAATAGAGTGAAACTTGTTTAGGGTGCCATATAAATGCTACAGCAACAGTTAACATAATTTTTGCTTACTTTTTTAAGCGACAAGTGATTCGGGTTGGCATTGTGCAAGCTCCACGTGGTATAATTATCTTAACACCAGTTTGTTTGCTCTCCATCGTACCACCTCTTGCATCGACATTGAAACTGATTAAAAATCTAAAACAAAATTGATCTGAAATTAAGTGGTAGTGAACTGATACACCAAGTTAAAAGTTATGTTCAAAAATAATTAACTAAATATATGTTGAGAAATTATATACGGTGTTCCCTCTATTACAAGACCAGGTGTTCAATTTTTTGAAAAGACATCTAGAGGGGGGGGGGGGTTATAATAGAAGACTGAGGTCTTTTGCAAGAGTTTAGGCTGAGATAAAAAAAAACTTATGTGACTCTATCAGCTATATAAGTTAATGCTTTTTGCCTGCCAATACACAAGTCAAGTAAGTGAAAAAGTTGTAAAAATTCTTGAAGATAAAATAAAAAAGATCAGAGCCTTTTATCCATCCGCATTAGTTAATGTAGTCAAGGGCTATTGTGATCCAATTTGTAGTAAACAAAGTCTACCTAATATTATATCGTCTAGTAGTAAATATAGTGTTTTTTCACCCTATAACTGGGGATCTTCTAAATTTTAAGGGAGGCCTAACAAAAAATCGACAATCGATTTATATATTTTTTAACAGCTTGAGGCCGTTTTGGGGGAAGTTGGTATAACTGGAAGCCATTAAAAATTGAAAAAAAGTAGCAAAATCTCTCTAAACACATATCGCATCTTTTCGCATTCATTTTTCATTGAAAAATAACGAACAAGCATTTTTGCGCCTTGCGATAACAAGCTTGCGTCTACCATATTTGTTTTCATTATTTCAACAATTTACAGACCAGATTGCTCCTCAGACCAGAAATAATATGTCTTAAAAGAACGTTACCATGATAATTTACAGACCACAAAGAATCTTGCAAAGAAATCTGGTCTTGGTAATACAATTGAATCGCTAATGAAATCCTGAACAGAGCAGTCTGGCAGCATGTTTACTTACATCATGCTGTGGTAGCAAAAAGTTCTTCTCTGAAACATTTTTTATGGCCGTTAAGGGGGAGGGAGAGGTGTAAGGTGTAAGCCTTAACGGCCTAAAGCTATTCAAAAATATGGAAATCGATTGTTGATGGCTCCTAAATAGACCCTAAGGAGGGGTCTTATACTAGAGGAGATCTTGTTATTGAGGTTGGTACGGTACTCATACATTCAATTCATCCAAAAAGCCTTGTGCATTTTGACAATCAAAATTGCACGTTTACAGTAGAGAATACTATAGGTATGCAAGTTAGTAAATCTGGAATACACAAATTAAAAGTCATTGATTGAAAGGATTGAAGATTTAATTCGTTGTTATCGTTATTAAAAACTATTGTTTTGGTAGTAATTAATAGCAGATGAAAATATATATATATATATATATATATGAAAGGTATGGTATTGAAAGTAGCCCACCAAACCAAGTAAAAGTTAACCTAAGCATAAAAATATGATTTGCATACACACATTATACAGCGTTTGAAATATGTCTTCATTAAAATGATCAAGTTTCAGGTCAAAAAAACAATTGGAACACAATTTTCAAGGTAAAATTATGTCAAGTCACTGTGGAGGAGAGTAGTGAAATTTTATATCAAGGATAAACACCCAAATTTTACATGGCATTAGGATTTCATATCCTTATTAAATTGATAAAGTTTCAGTTCAAATATACAATTGGAATACCATTATCAAGGTAAATTGAACAGCCCTGGCAGGCTTAAGGATTTGTGCTACATAGCCATGAATAAGTTCCTTTAAAACATGTAATGTATCTCGTTTGTGTTTGTCCATGTCACAATGATTAACTCAATGTAGACGCATTTATTCGTGAACAATAGAAGCAGGGAAGTGCAAAGTGTTCTGTGAAATACCTTAAGGGAATAAATTTTTGCGGGAATAAATTTTTGCGGAATTTATTTTTGCGGATCGAGGCCCCCAAAACTGC